>JARNME010000094.1:0-99048 GCA_030179655.1 Scaptomyza flava
GGTATGAAGATAGCAATTGACATCCCACATGGATCGGCAGCAAAAATTTGAATGCCACGCCCACCCATACCGCCCCAAGCCCCATAGCCCCCTTTCACCACCTTTTACATGCTTCGAGTTAGAGTCACCAAATTTGGTATGAAGGTAGCATTTGACATTCCACAAGGATCTGCAGCAAAAATTTGTATGCCACGCCCAACCATACCGCCCCCAGCCCCATAGCCCCCCTCTCCCCACTTTTACAAACTTTGAGCTAGAGTCACCAAATTTGTTATGAAGATAGCAATTGACATTCCACAAAGATCTGCATCAAAAATTTGGATGCCACGCCCAACCATACCGCCCCCAGCCCCTCTTTCCCCACTTTTACAAACTTTGAGCTAGAGTCACCAAATTGGAAGGAAGGTAGCAATTGACATTCCACATAGATCTGCAGAAAATCTTTGGATGCCACGCCCACCCATACCGGCCCCAACCCCCCTGTCCCCACTTTTACAAACTTTGAGCTAGAGTCACCAAATTTGGAAGGAAGGTAGCAATTGACATTCCACATAGATCTGCAGAAAAACTTTGGATGCCACGCCCACCCATACCGGCCCCAGCCCCCCTTTCCCCACATTTAACAAACTTCGAGCTAGAGTCACCAAATTTGGTATGAAGATAGCAATTGACATTCCACAAAGATCTGCAGCAAAAATTTGGATGCCACGCCCAACCATACCGCCCCCAGCCCCCCTTTCCCCACTTTATACAAACTTTGAGCTAGAGTCACCAAATTTCGTATGAAGGTAGCATTTGACATTCCACAAGGATCTGCAGCAAAAATTTGGATGCCACGCCCAACCATACCGCCCCCAGCCCCCCTTTCCCCACTTTATACAAACTTTGAGCTAGAGTCACCAAATTTGGTATGAAGGTAGCATTTGACATTCCACAAGGATCTGCAGCAAAAATTTGGATGCCACGCCCAACCATACCGCCCCCAGCCCCCTTTCCCCACTTTATACAAACTTTGAGCTAGAGTCACCAAATTTGGTATGAAGGTAGCATTTGACATTCCACAAGGATCTGCAGCAAAAATTTGGATGCCACGCCCAACCATACCGCCCCCAGCCCACCTTTCCCCACTTTATACAAACTTTGAGCTAGAGTCACCAAATTTGGTATGAAGGTAGCATTGACATTCCACAAGGATCTGCAGCAAAAATTTGGATGCCACGCCCAACCATACCGCCCCCAGCCCCCCTTTCCCCACTTTATACAAACTTTGAGCTAGAGTCACCAAATTTGGTATGAAGGTAGCATTTGACATTCCACAAGGATCTGCAGCAAAAATTTGGATGCCACGCCCAACCATACCGCCCCCAGCCCCCCTTTCCCCACTTTATACAAACTTTGAGCTAGAGTCACCAAATTTGGTATGAAGGTAGCATTTGACATTCCACAAGGATCTGCAGCAAAAATTTGGATGCCACGCCCAACCATACCGCCCCCAGCCCCCTTTCCCCACTTTATACAAACTTCGAGCTAGAGTCAACAAATTCGGTATGAAGATAGCAATTGACATCCCACATAGATCTGCGCAAAAATTTGAATGCCACGCCCAACCATACCGCCCCCAGCCCCCCTTTCCCCACTTTATACAAACTTCGAGCTAGAGTCACCAAATTTGGTATGAAGGTAGCAATTGACATTCCACATAGATCTGCAGAAAAACTTTGGATGCCACGCCCACCCATACCGGCCCCAGCCCCCCTTTCCCCACATTTAACAAACTTCGAGCTAGAGTCACCAAATTTGGTATGAAGGTAGCATTTGACATTCCACAAGGATCTGCAGCAAAAATTTGGATGCCACGCCCAACCATACCGCCCCCAGCCCCCCTTTCCCCACTTTATACAAACTTTGAGCTAGAGTCACCAAATTTGGTATGAAGGTAGCATTTGACATTCCACAAGGATCTGCAGCAAAAATTTGGATGCCACGCCCAACCATACCGCCCCCAGCCCCCCTTTTCCCACTTTATACAAACTTCGAGCTAGAGTCAACAAATTCGGTATGAAGATAGCAATTGACATCCCACATAGATCTGCGCAAAAATTTGAATGCCACGCCCAACCATACCGCCCCCAGCCCCCCTTTCCCCACTTTATACAAACTTCGAGCTAGAGTCACCAAATTTGGTATGAAGATAGCAATTGACATCCCACATGGATGGGCATCAAAATTTTTAATACTGGTATCGAGTATACCGCAGTCGGTTGCGTCCGACTGCAACGTTTCCACTTGTTTCTACTATAAATGGTCCTAAATATACTGGGTCTAATTTGTGCCCTGTTTCGTTTATAAGTACTTTATCTCCTACTTTTAATTCAAAATTTTTGTTTTTTTTATCATATGCTAATTTCCTATAAGCCTTGGCTTTATCTAACATAATTCTAGCTCTTTTCTATGCTATTTCTAATCTAAACTTTATTTCCTTAGAATAGTCATCTAAATTATAAATAGGATCTATGTAATTAGTTTTGTTTAAATCTATGAACTGTTTTGGTAGTCTTCCAAATACTAGTTCGTATGGACAATACTCATGCGTTGCTGATGGTGTCGTGTTGAAGCAATAAGTGAAATATTGAATCCAGACATCCCAATCAGTTTTGTCTGCAGAGATGTATGAACGAATGTATTCATTTAATGTTCGATGACTTCGTTCTATTGTCCTTAATGTTTGATGATGATATGCAGTAGAGGTGAGATTCTCAATCTTCATATACTTGCATGAATCAGTTAAAATCTGGTTTTTATACTCTGTTCCCATGTCCGAGATGAACGTCTTCATAGGACCGAACTTGAGTATGAAATTTTCGAATATAGCTTTTGCTACATTATTTGCGCTCTTGCTTTTTATTGGAATAGTTACTAAATATTTTGTAAGGACTATGTATCATTTCCATTTTCCGACCTAGGTAGCGGACCAACTGTATCCACTATCACTGTGTCGAAAGCATTTACAGGTGTTTCTGTGAGAGTCAAAGGAGTTTTTGTGTGTGTCATTGTCTTAGACATTTGGCATTTTGACATCTACGTACGTACTCTTTTATATGACGTGTCATATTTTTCCAGTAGTAGTGTCTTTTTATTTTTGCTAGAGTTCTTGTTATGCCGCTATGACCTCCTTGAATTGGGTCGTCATGGTATGTAGACAGGATTGTTGTATCTTTTTTTCATTTTTATTTGTGTCACCGGCTGGAGTAGCGCTACTCTTAATGATTTTAATATTTATTGTCCATATTTTTTAAAGAATCTATTGAAACTGATTCAAAGATCTTTTCGCTCGGTGCCACTTTGAGTTGGCTGATTTAAAATATACCGGCCTCTTTTTCAAGCCTTTGGAAGAGCTGACCTAAGTCGAGAATTCCATTAGTATATAAATCGCTAACATCAATTCTTGCGATAATTTTATTTCCACGTTTAAATAAACAGTTAGATTCTGTTATGCGCAAGGTCACTACTTTTCGTACTTCATCATTGTAATGACTTCATGTACGTTGGGCTTAGATACATTATTATGACTTTGCCTTGGCAGAAGCTCATAATTTTCTACTGTACAGCTTTTATTTTGTCTACTTTGTCGCCTGGTAGTGACTTTCAGGACTTTATGTTGCATGTCTTTGAGTTCTTTATATTTATACGAGAAAGTGCGTCTGCTTCGAAATTATCTTTCCCCTTTAGGTATTCTACAGTGAAGTCGTATTCTTCAAGCTCAAGCCGCTTTTTTAATTTAGAACTGGGATTAGTCATAGAAAAAAGATATGTCAATGGTCTGTGATCCGTTTTAATAGTAAAGTGTTTTCCATAAATATATGGTCTAAAATGGGTAATTGCCCAATGAATTGCCGCTAACTCTTGTTCTGTTGTGCTTTTATTGCTTTCCCCTTTTGTAAATGAACGAGATGCATAAGCTATTGGGAGCTGAATTCCATCACGGTTCTGAGTTAGAACCGCTCCGCAAGCTTGTTTACTAGCATCTGTTACTATGCAAAATTCTTTGCGAAAATCAGGATATTGTAATAATTGGGGTGCATAAGCTTTTCTTTGAGGTATTTGAATGCGTTCTGGCATTTATTTGACCATTCAAAAGGAACATTCTTTTTACATAATCTTGTTATGTGCCGCGAATAATCGGCGAAGTTTTCTATAAATCGACGATAATAATTGCAGAATGCTACAAATCGTCTCGCGCTGTCCGCATCGTGAGGGACAGGATAATTTTTGATGACGTCATACTTTTGTCATCTGGCAATACTCCTTTGTCTGTGCATTTGTGACCTAAGAATGTCACTTCATGCATGAAAAATGAACATTTTTCTGGATGTAATTTTAGGTTATATTTCTATTTTTAATCATGTGTTTTTCGGAACATCCTATCACCATTAAGTCATCCATATAAAGGAATGCCTGGGAGGGATCTAAACCGAGAATGCTATGGTCATCATTCTCTGAAATGAATTTGGTGCTATATTAAGACCAAAAGGTAATCGCGTGAAGCGATATGAGCCATTGCTCGTTGAAAAGGATGTAATATTTTTTGAATTTTCTTCAAGTTCAATTTGGTGGAAACCTGACATTAAGTCCAGGCATGAAAAGTATTTAGCTCTGCCCAGTTGGTCTAGAATATCATCAAATCTGGGGAGCGGGAATTTATCAGAAAGTAATTTTTTATTGATTTGGCGATAGTCAATTACTAATCGCCATTTTTTTTCTTCCGAATTTGGTAATGATTTTTTCGGAGCTAACAAGAGTTGGCTGTTATACTCGGATACAGATGGTTCTACGATATTGTCATATATTAACTTCCCTACTTGTTTTTGAATTTCGTCAACGTGGCTATGCGGGCTTCTGTAGTTTTAATATAAATGGGTTCATCATCTTTCAGTCTTAATGTTTGTTTATAAAAATTATTTGTCGTTATTGGTTCGGTTTCCAGTCCGAACACATCACTATACTTGGTGCATAATTCTGTTAGTTGACCTTTGAATTGTTTTGGAAAATTTTTCTTTAATTTCGAAAGTACTTGTTCGCTTCTATTTTTTGGATTAGTGTTATGAATGTCGTAATCTGTTAAATTTTCATAATTGATTTTGTTTACTTTGACCAATTGGTCGAATTTAGTTGTGTTTAGAAGGCGAATGTATACATGTTTGGATGCTGCTATTGTATTTGCAACATAAATTCCATTATGTATTTCTTGATTAGGAATAAATATACAGTCATTTACTGTATGAATGTCTATTTTTCGAATTACTTGGGATCTGGCTGGCAGAAGAACTGTATTGTTGCCAGCACTATATGTTATCGGAACATAAATAGGATAGTTTAAATTTTGGGGTCTTATTATTAACCAGTCTTCACTTGGTTTGAAATCTAATTGACAATTGAATTTTTTAATAAAATCAATGCCTATTATTCCGTCACACGGTATGGAAAAATTTGAATCTACTAAATGAAATTCGTGTGGAATAATATATTTTGTTGATTGAAGTTCTATTGAAGTTGTTCCTTGTGATTTTATTACACCTTGGCCTATGCCTTGGATGTTTATAAATTTTTTTTTCTTGAATTTTGAAATTTTCTGAATTTATTTTTAAAAGTGAAATATCTGCACCAGTATCTATTAGGAATGTGAGTTTATTTTCAGTTGAATGATTATAAAAAGTAACAAATATATTAAGACTGTAATTGATGGAATGAACCTTTGCATTTACTGGTTGTTTCCTAAAGGGTTCTGAGAGTTTTCCGGCGTATTTTGCGCCAATCTCACATTGTTACTGTTATTATGTTGGTTGGAATTACCTCGGCCTCTTCCTCGATATTGACCTCGTCTTCCTCCACGGTTATTGTAGTTATTGTTGTTGTTGTTATAACTGCCTCGATTGTAATTGTTGTGGTTGTAATATCTGCCACGATTATAACCTCGGCCTCCTCTATTATTGTTGTTTGCACCTCGTCGATAATACAGGACAGTGTTACTTTGACCTGTTATCTCCGTGCAACTATTGACAAATTTAGAAACGGCATCATTCATATTTGTGAATGTGCCTGCTTGCATGATAAGTTTTACCTTATCAATTGAACAATTTTGGGTCATAGCTTTTACAGCTGTTGTAGTGCTGTATTTATTTGCAAGTGATGGCTTAGACCTTCACTGATATAGGCGCCTTCAAGGGCCTTTGTCAGTTTTCCACCTCTTGGGTTTTATTTTTCTGTTGCAGATTAAGAAGCTTAGCAGATACAACTTCTACCGATTCTCCTTTTACTGCATTTGATAGTTGCGTAATAATTGCAGCAATTGTCTGCTCATTCACTGCTCATTCACTCTCGCTTTGTCGCTTTGCATCGCAACGGACGTGTTTTTTTATGCGCTTCGCTTTTTGACTATTGTGCGTCTTATTTTTTCTATTAATTTCGCGAACTTGTGTAAACTAATAGTTTTGTGACTTTGTGTTTTGTCGGTTTGCCTAAACCCAAAGTGGACATTAAATTAACGATTTAATTTGCATTTGTTTTAAAGTGTTTCCAAGCACAACAACAAACTGCAGTCCAGCATACTGAAAAATTTGCTCAACTTGCTGCCGCCTGCTTTTGTTTTGGTTTT
Source organism: Scaptomyza flava (assembly GCA_030179655.1). NCBI lineage: Eukaryota > Metazoa > Arthropoda > Insecta > Diptera > Drosophilidae > Scaptomyza > Scaptomyza flava. The sequence continues at coordinate 6,653 of JARNME010000094.1, forward strand.
TGTGTTTTACGCTCACTCTCTCACTCTCTCTCTCTTTTTTTAAGCACTGCAGTGCATTAAACCGTTTCTTGATCGTTTACTCTAACGCGCTCTTTTGTGTTGGTGTTGGTCGCGGTCAAACTTCTCTCCGTTGCTTGTTGCTTTCGGTGGTCGCGCTCGCGCCGTTTTTGTTTGTGAAGCTGTGAAGTAAGTTTTGTTTGTAGCTTTTCTGTTTGCACATTAGGGTGGACCTGTTTCTTAATAATAACAATTTTCTGCAGAGATTTTTTTTTTTATTTTTATTTATTTATTTTTTTTTTTTACTTTTATATTCTTTTAATAAATTCAATAAAAATGTCTGTTTGCTGCTATGCGAATTGTCAAGTCCGCGCTAACTCAAAAATGGGTTTTGTCTGCTGCTGGATGTGCACAAATGTTGCTCATGAGCAATGTGCTGGCATTAATGGCCGTATCTCAGACCTCTTGAAGAATACTAATTTAGAGTGGTCATGTTTGGAGAAAAAAAGACATTGCAAGCTTTATAGAAACTCAGCTTGGCTTCGAGGGCGTTTTCTGTCAGTTGAATAAACTGTGTGGAAAATTCTCATCGGTTCAGAGAAACATTAGCGAGAAAAATCTCGTACAGGATTCTCCAAAGCGTAAAAAGGCCAACGTTGGGCAGTTATCGGGCTTTGTGACGTTGGAAAATACTCCAAACGCTCCGATACCACAGGGTAAAGTAAATAAAAATCTTCATGTCCCTTCTACTAAAGTAATCGAGAACTTAGATGATATAACAATAACTCCCATGGATATTGTCTTATCTGATCCCGATCCTTCGGTTCCTTTGGTGGTTAGTAGTGTTGATGTTAATCAACAAAAAAACTCTATCAAACCTAAAGAGCCAAATATTCAATTATCCGAGACTGAGTCTTCCAAACCAGCCTCAGTGGAGGATATAATTAAAAAATTTGTTGCTGTCCCACCTAAAAACAAATATTGTTTCAAGGCTTCCCCCTGATTTAACATCAGATGATGTCAAGGTCTATATCAAGGCCAAATCAAATGCCAATTTCACGGTGGAGAAATTCAAATTTGCTTATGATCGGAACATTTCGTCTTTTAAAATAAGTGTTTCGAATCAAGATTCACCATATGCTGTAAAGAATTTTGGCCAGAACACATAATTGTGAAAGAGTATACTGCAAGAAAAAAGAAATCGGCCCCCGATTGTATCTACACTTCCGGTGGTTGGTTCTAAGGTAACTCTCCCAATTACTGATAGTTCAAAAAACTAACATCCTCCTTCTTACTTGGCTATCAGAATGTAAGAGGTCTTTGTAGTAAACTCACTAGCTTATACCTTAATAGTCTTTCTTTCCCTTTCCTTGTCATTGCCTTTACTGAAACGTGGTTAAGGCAAGACATTCTCAATTCCGAAATTCTATGTAGTACATATTCTATTTACAGAAAGGACCGTACTCTTCGGCGTGGTGGTGGAGTGCTTATTGCTGTGAATGTTGACTTTCCTTCTGAAAACGTCGTATTTAATAGTTCTTTTGATATAGAGTTTATTGCTGTAAAGCTATATATTTACGGTATTAACATTTTTATCACTTGTTCCTATATACCTCCTTCCTCTGATCTCTCTATCTATGAGACACATCTATCTGCTATTCATTCTGTCTCTGCCTTGCTTTCTGATCGCGATTTTCTTGTAGTTCTTGGTGATTTCAACATTGCTGAAGCTACTTGGATTTCTTGTCCTGACTCTGGTGCCCTGACTCCCACTGCCCCGAATGAATTTTTAATCGACTTACTTAGGATGTCATTGAGTCAAATTAATGCTATCCCAAATTCTCTTAATAAAATGCTTGATCTGATTTTTGTTTTGGATTCATCATCTTCATCCGTTTCCCGTTCCCAGCCTATATCTTATCCCGAAGACTTATACCATCCTGCGTTAGAGCTGTTGATTAATTTACCTTCCCGGACGCGTTGCAATGTCAAATGCCTTTGAGTCGAGTTCGTCAATTTCGGAAAACTGATTTTGAGGGTCTCGCCCTGCTTTATCCCATACTGACTGGTCACCCCTCTACGAGTCTGACGACTTGGACGTGGCAATCAGTATTTTTTACAATACCTTATATTCTTTATTTGATTTATGTGTCCCGGTTGGTTTGCTTTACCGAGAGTTGACAATTCTCAAAAATCGAAATCTAAACTCTACAAGAGATTTAGAAAAAGCGGCTCATCGGTAGCCTATTCTGATTACTTGATTGCTCGTGCCAGTTTTGCTATCTTAAACAACCAATGTTATAAGAATTACCTGACTCGGTGTAGATTACAGTTTCAGCAGGATCCAAAGCGGATTTTGATTTTGGTAATGCGAAGCATTCATCGACTCTCCCAACGGAGGTATTCTTTGAGGAAGCGAAGGCCAATTCTGATCAGGAGATTGCAAATATATTTGCCCAATTTTTTCAAACGACGTATAGTTCTTTTCAATCTCAAGTCGGTTTGCCTTACCCTTATCAGGTTAATGGCTCGAATCGCATCTTTGGACTGAAAATCACTGAGAACTCACTTTCAAATAATCTACATGTTTTTAAACCTATATTTTCCCCAGGACCTGGCGGAGTGCCAGGCTGTGTGCTTAGACACTGCGCTCATGGTCTTTTAAAGCCATTGCTTAAAATGTTTAACTTGTCCCTGGAGTTAGGCTCCTTTCCAAAAATTTGGAAAGAGTCATTTATTATTCCTCTCCATAAAAAAGGAAACAAATGTAATGTTCAAAATTATAGGGGTATCTCCAAGTTGTCTGCTATTCCTAAGATTTTTGAAAAATTAATAACCTCCCATCTTCAACACCTTTGTAAATCTATTATTTCACCGTGCCAGCACGGATTTATGAAACAACGATCTACTACCACTAACTTGTTAGAATTTACTTCGTTTGTTATCAAGGGTTTTCAGGACAAATTGCAGACTGATGTTATTTATACTGATTTTAGTAAGGCTTTCGACTCTGTAGATCATCATCTACTAATATTTAAACTAGAACTCTTGGGCTTTTCAAATATTCTAGTTCTTTGGATTAAAGACTACCTAACTCTTAGAACTCAGAGGGTTTATTTAAAGGGTCCGTTTCCAAGACGGTTCAGGTCACTTCAGGCGTTCCTCAGGGTAGTCATCTTGGTCCTTTATTATTTATTTTGTTTATAAACGATCTTCCATCGGTTATAAAGTTCTCTCGGGTTTTGATGTACGCTGATGATGTAAAGTAATGCACGTCAGCTGCAACTAGCTGCTCAACAGCTTCAAAGAGATTTAGACAACTTTCAAATGTGGTGTAAAGTAAATTTTTTAAATCTTAATTACAGTAAATGTAAAGTAATGTCATTTTTTAGATGTTTGCCCTTTTTTAATATTTATTTTCTTGACAACAAACCACTAGATAGAATTGAATGGGTTGACGATTTGGGCATCCTTATGGACCCAAAGCTTAAGTTTGACAAGCATATTTCTTCAATTTCCAATCGAGCATCTGGTGTCTTGGGGTTCATTAAGCACTGGTCGAAGGAGTTTGACGATCCCTACTTAACAAAAACTCTGTATACTTCTCTTGTACGACCGATTCTGGAATATGGATCTTGTATATGGTTTTCGAAATACGAAATTCATCAGAATAAAATAGAATCGGTACAAAAACAATTTCTGCTCTTCGCACTTAGAGGTCTTAACTGGGACACTAACAATAATTTGCCGTCTTATCGTAGTAGACTTTTACTAATAGATCTTCCTTCTCTGAGTGATCGTAGAATAATGCTTTCATTTTCCTTTTTTCACAAATTAATTAATGGTGAAATTGATTCTTCTGAATTAATTAACCAAATTAACTTTGCTGTTCCTATTAGAAATACTAGAAATTTTGTACCTATAGCTCTTCAAACTTGTAATTCTAATTATGCTCTTCATAATCCTTTTCGTATTCTGTGTTCTATTTATAAAGATCTTTCCCACTTAATACACAGTGCCACTCCTACTTGCTCTTTTAAAAAGTTAGTTTTGTGTCATTTGTCTGCATGTTCGCGATCATCGTAACCGCACGTTAAGCGGAGCGCCCCTCGGTCGGATGGGCGGGAGGTGGGTCACTTTGTGCGTGGGTCCGCGTGTTAACAAGCCGGTGCTTGGTATCGTTGGACCACTTGACTGTACTGTTCGTTAGTACATCTACGTCCAATAAATTATAAAAAAATTATTACTTATTAGATTTCTCGCATGGCCTTTTAGCTTTGTTTTTATAAGGCTTATGGCTGTTTGCTCATGTGTGCCTTTTAAGGTTTCAATATATTCAAAGAATCTAGAAAACTTTGTAGATTTTCTGGCTTACCGTCAAACTCTGGTATCAGAGATGTGGCTAGCTTGATAAATTCTACAATTGTTTGAGCCATTTCAGAGATTGCTATTGTTTCCGGTTTAGTTTCGATTGGGTCGTTTTCCTCTAGTGTTTCAATGTCACTATCAGATTCGGCGTCGCTTGGTTGAATTGATTCGTTCTATTCGTTTACTTGGTCGGGATCAAACTCCGCCAATTGATTTAAATTTTCTGGCACGTTTATCTGAATATGCCGCCTATTGGTAAGTGTAATTAATCTTGTGTTTAGGGATTTTATTACTATTTTACATTTAATATTGTGCTCAGATGTGAATTATTTTCATAACTATTTACTAAGGTAACTATATTATTGTATTCCCTTGCTAATATTTCTATATGGTTTTTAGTGTTTCCGCTTCTATAACTCCATCTCTATTAATGCATTTGTAAGATTTTTCAAATTTGGAACGAAATGCGTTTATCTGTTTCGCAATTTCGTTCCATTCTATTCTTTCACTGGAATTTTCTTATTTTTGTAAGCGTACTAACCATGTAGTTGCTATACCTTAATTTGGGTTTTCTTCTTCTATTAGCTTTACTCTGACATATGGTAGTGTTGAAAGTACCATTGCCTTTTCTGCTTTATCGCAGTGTATGAGTGGGCTACAGATTACGCCGAAAGTTTCTATATAATCAGTCTCGAACTGATATACTAATATATATTCTTTATGCGAGTGTAAACTTTAATCGCATTAATGCGAAAATCTGGAAACCTTTCGTAAACGTGATCTATTTTTTCCTTATTCATTTCTTAGATCCTATCTAAGTTATTTGCCCTACTCATATATCTTTTCTTTATAATTTTATTATGCTTAACAAAGATTGTAAGCAGAAATGGTAAAACTAACACTATCGTTATTATTAATAATAGGATCCATAACGAATTTATATCGTCTGTGTGATCAATTATTTTGACGTTGTTTACAACGTTGGCAGTATTGTCTTTTGCCTCACTTGAATCACTAAACCATCCCATTGTTTAATTTAATTATTTTTATATATATTCAATGAAAAATTTTCTTTTATGTTCATTAATGAAAAAGTTGCCTATTTTATATTAAAAATTTGATCTTGAATAATTTTTAATTTTGGGATTACTTAAAGAAAGAAAAATATTTTCTTCTTTGAAAATCAAAAATAAAATTTGAGGTGATAATATTTTTTTTATAAAAAAAATTTGTCATTTGGAAAAATGTTTTAAATTGTGAAAATATTAGTTGTTATTTAATGTGGTTTGCTCACAATTCGATACACACTTCATTAAAAAAAATTCTCCAACCACATTTGTTAGTTAAAGCCTAACAGTTATTAGTATTTTTCAAGCAGCGGTTTCCCGCATAGGCTTGAGATTAGGTCTTAATATTAAGGCAAATTGGGGCATTCGCTATTATGCAGCCGTTTGCGTTGTTTCGCACCAGTGCGAAGCTTCTCTTCTATGTTGTCCAGACGCTCTGTGTAGCGTTGTTTGTCTGATTCGTCTTTTGAAATTCTGATCATTTCCTTGACCAGTCGACGTTGTTGCAAGAGCTTAACTCTTTTTCCACTCCTTTTGTGCTTAGGAATTTTCTTTTTTTCTTGTCGAGCCCGGTACTCAGCTATTGTGAAGGGGCGTGGTCCATCGGTTGGATTTGCCTGCAAAACTTCTTGCAACGTCGGCAAATCCCTTTGTTCAGTAGGAACAGCTGTCTCGAACTCGGGCTCCTCTGCCATCAACTATTTGTTGTTTAATTTAATTCACAGTAGATGACGTATTTTATAGGTTCTTTAATATGTTTTTCAGAGAGTTTGATATAAAGGAGCGTCTGCTCCGTTCGCGTCATTTATTGAGAATGAATCTTATATTCTAATGTTGGCTTCAGCTAAGCCGAAAACGTGCAATGCTTATATCTATGTGTTTATATGTAAGTATGTTAGTATATACATATATATGCAGAAGGCATGTATATGTTGGGTATGCCACTTGAGCTGCAAAGTGCATGCTCAGCATTCTCACGCGCCGCGATCGGCTTGTATATAAGCGATGGATCGTATTGCTTGTGCGCTGGAATGTTTATGTAATTATGAGTGGTCTTCTAATGTACTTTAGGGTTTTGTATATTTATATTCATTATGACAAAGTGTCACAATGTATTAACTTATTGATATACCCTTTTGATTTATGATTATGGTAGGGTAGATATGCTACAGTGCCATCTAGTTTCTAAACGGGCCCAAGTGTTTACCTATCGATTGATAGATCAAGCTAGATGGCGCTACACCCTATTTGATAAGGATTAGCTTTTTATTGTAAATCCTTAGCTAGGAAAACTGACGTTACGTTCAATTAAATGAATATTTATATTCAGATATTTCCATACTTCATACTTCATACCAAACTTGATGACTCTAGCTCGAAGTTTGTAAAAAATGGGGAAAGGGCGGCTGGGGGCGGTATGGGTGGGCGTCGCATCCCAATTTTTGATGCAGATCTTTGTTAAATGTCAATTGCTATCTTCATACCAAATTTGGTGACTCTATCTAAAAGTTTGTAAAAGGTGGCAAAAGGGGGGCGAAATGGGTGGGCATGGCTCCAAAACTTTGATGCAGATTTTTGGGGGTTGTTGCTAGTTATCTTCCTACCAAATTTAGTGGCTCTAGCTCAAAAACTGTGGAAGATATAGCCATTTCTGATTTCAAAATCTTGGGGGGCTGGGGGCGGAATGGGTGGGCGTGGCTCTATAACTTTGATGCAGTTTTTTTGGAATCGTTACCAGCTAGCTTCCTATCAAATTTGGAGGCTCTAGCACCACAACTCGGGAAGATACACGCATTCCCGTTTTTGACGAAGCGTTGAGGAGGATGGGGGCAGCTAGGGCAGTATCGGTGGGCGTGGCATCTAAACTTTTGATGCAGTTTTTTAGGGGGTCATCATCACTTATCTTGGCACCAAATTTGGTGGCTATAGCTCAAAAACTGAGGGAGATATAGGCTTTTTTGACTTTAAAATACGGGGGGAGGGGTTGGGGGCGGAATGGGGGGTGTGGATCCAAAATTTTTGATGCAGTTTTTTGGGGGTTGCTAGTAGCTATCTTCTTACCAAAATTGGTAGTTCTAGCTGTAAGGATATGCAAAATATGTGGATCTATCGGTTTTGAGTTATCGAATTTATCGATTTGCCAGCCCCAAGTTATCGTAGAACCTCCATCTTGACACTTTAATTTACTATCCCATAGATAAAGCTAATTGAAAAGTTTCAAGTCTCTAGCTTGAAGGGTGTGGAAAAAAGTTGCAACCATACGGACGGACAGACGGACAGACACCATGACGGACATTGCACAAAACCAATACACTCTTTACCTTCAGTATCGAGTATAAATATTCTGTATTATTGGGATGAAAAGTGTGAACTCCTCCCAAAGCTGAATCTCTTTTAACTCCAGGAAAATTTGACACATCATGCCCTCGTTTTCTTCTTTGAAATTTTTTATTGTTCCATGTAAAATACGATGGAACTTCACAATATAGAAGCGTTCTTGCAAACTCATCACGTGTGCAGAGCTCAAAGAAGGCTAGCAAAGTGGTTTTGGGTGTAGTGCTTAATCTGTCAAGTAATTGTTGCAGATTATTGGGGTTAAAATATATCCGTTGACCATTTTCTAAATGAACAGCTAAGTGAGTAATAGCCGGATAACGTTCATGTATGGGAAATGCAAGGATTCTCCATACTGCTTCTGAGCTACTTATATACCGGCCACTTTCGTACATATTAATTTCATTGCGTTGGTCTTCAAGAGTAAACGATGCTTGATCACTGCCCTTGTTAACATATTTACAGATGTATTTAATAGACTTTACAGAACTACAATACTCAACATTTATATGAGCTTCAAATGTTCTCAATAGTACACAATTGTAAGGCACAACCCAACGATTATCTATGCAATTACCATTTATATTAATTGCATTACCTTCATCTTCTATCGCTCTTCTACGATATAGAGGGTAACTATCTTTTCCAGTCACAGTTTCTTTAAGAAATTGTCGAGGAAACCTTTTGGTACATTTTCCATCTCTCATGCATGGCGACTTATTGTTAAATGCACCGCAAGGACCATGAATCATATTGATTTAACAATGTTAAATAACAATGGATCCTCATCAGCGTTTTATTTTATTTTCTAACCAAAGTAGAATATGTATATGTGGTAAGCCCCGCTTTTGCCATTCCACAGAGTACATGAAACATTGAACGCTTCCAAACAAAGAACCTTTTGTTAATAGGGACATTAAAGCTTTAACTTTTAAATGAAAAACTCGAGCTATAATATCGTGACGATCATGCGGTTTTTGACCCGGTAATAAAACACTTTTGATGTCATTCCATTGTGGATTGTAGTGAATGTTATGAAAAGATCTAGTCGCCCATAATGGCGAACATATGTCATAGCATCTTGAGTCTTTTCATGCATATATCGTGCAGAGCTTGTAAAAGAAGAAGGTAAAATTACCATCTGACCAAGTTGAGCTGCGACAACATCTTGTTGGCCTATTGCATCTTGTAGATGTATATAGCTATCTGCTCTGAGTTTCGCTTGATTGTAGCGAATATAATTTAACCTTTCTGTTTCAATTTTAGCATACATATCAACCAAAAACTGACTAAAAAGGGAACGACAATAAATTAAATGATTTATCTCCGATTGATTATTATTTTTTATTATTTTTTTATAGCTGTAGAAGCTTAACACAGATATAATTTTTTTTGGATCCTCCCTTTTTAATAATGGATTCCATTGTGGTATATCCACTGAATAGCCATCTTCGCCGTAAGGAAATAGCAAAGGGTACTGTAAGGCATCGTATGATCGATGCACCTCACTTATACGATGTAATTTATTATTCTGGCTTTCAATAATAATATCGCGCTTTTCAAATTGCTGACCAACAATAACTAAAGCTACTTCGCTTGATTGAGGTGCATTGTATAGCCCTTTGTGAGCACCAGCGGGTGTTCGATCAGCATGTATAATCAATTTATAGTCTTTAGTACTTCTTGGTATTTTATTGAGAGCCATTTTTAGATCTTTTACATAACGATTATGCTGATGAAACATACATTGAAGATCCTTTACTACGCTACAATCAACATTTGAAATATTTCTGCAACGTAGTTGAGCTTCCTTTTCATCATCACCGACAAAATAAATTTGAAGAAACTGCATTTCTTCATTTGGCAAAGGTTGGACACTACCAATTAGGTGATACACTTGTCCTTGGACTTTAAAGGTTGACCAACTTTCATTTATAATTTTTGTACTTCCAAAAGAAGTCATTTGAAAGCAGCTGTTATACTTTCTTATACGATCAATGAAATTATCATGCTTGGGATGTCCACCAATTATTAAGCTTTTAAGTGGATCAGGCAAACTTTCATTTTGTGAAAGTTTAACTTTTCCTGCCTTGCAACAGATACCCAAAGGCTCATTTTTCCATTTTAAAGCATTACAATGTTTGCATATCAAATTCATACTACCAAGTTGAGTTATTTTATCTGACTTGTAAGCTATTTCAAAATCATAGTTTAAGCCAGACATGGGTTTAACACTCCATACACGCAAACGCCTTTCTTGACGTGCATCAGGATTATTAGCCTGATGTCTACTCTCTGGAGCTCTATGAGCTTCAGGATTATTAGCACGATGTCTTCTCATTATATCTCTATAAACATCAAGATTATTAACACGATATCTTTTTGATGCTTCTATGCGCTTACCCCTATTAATATCACGATTTTTTTCAAAACTGTGTGTTTTAACCTTTTTTTTGTTTTGTCGGTAAATCGACTACGTCTTTTAACAGGCGTTTTAACATTTTCAGTTATACATTCACTTGACGTATCGGTATCTTGAGTTAATACTTCCTCTAAAGGAATATAAACATAAAAATGTCCATTCATTAATTCGCCGGTAAAACGCAATTTTTTCACAGGATGCATATCATTACCTAATGATAGATATAAGTTTCCATTTAGAAAAACTTGAAAATTTACAGCATAAATTTCTGCTGCTGCTTGAAGCTCACATGCAGTACCATAAGTATATGAATTTGACATAGTGCACTCATATTGTTCAGAAGAGCTATAACACTCTCCATTTATGTTCATGCTAAAGCAAGCAAAAGTTTCCCAGTTGGTAACGACATGGGTTACAATATGTTGGCGTATGGTGCCATGGAAGCCTTGCCTACCATATAAAAGGTAGGAAATAGATCTAAAAAGGCAGGCTCCATCACCAAATATGCGAACAACTGAATGCGGCACCAAAACACCACTTATATCTAAAAATTCAATAGACATCTTTTAATTTGGCTGTGAGACAATTGACTTCACTGTAAAACGATTGTTACAACGTTACAGTGTCTATAGGTAAGTATAAAATTCAATAAAATTGAATATGCCAACTTATATTATTTTAATAGAATATTCAGACTGCTTAGTTTTATTTGATTTTTAAATGCACTTAAGCAGCGTCTATATAACTATTATATAATATGCAAAATAGAAGACAACTATATATAATGTTGCTTCAATTGCTTTAATTATTAAGTCTAAAATCGACGTATTATTTTTTTTTTTTTTTAAAACAACAAAACAAATTAACAACTTAATTTAAAGTAAGTATTATAAATAAATAAATACTTCAAAATAAGTCAAAAATTGACTTCACTGAACAACGTTACAGCGTCTATACAAAGTATAGAGTTCAATAAAATTGAATATGCCAACTTAAGACAACTATATATAATGTTGCTTCAATTATTAAGTCTAAAATCGACTTATTATTTTTGTTTAAAAAAAAAAAACAACAAAACAAATTAACAACTTAATTTTAAGTAAGTATTATAAATAAATAAATACTTCAAAATAAGTCAAAAATTGACTTCACTGAACAACGTTACAGCGTCTATACAAAGTATAAAATTCAATAAAATTGAATATGCCAACTTATATTATTTTAATAGAATATTCCGACTGCTTAGTTTTATTTGATTTTAAAATGCACTAAAGCAGCGTCTTTATAACTATTATATAATATGCAAAATAGAAGACAACTATATATAATGTTGCTTCAATTGCTTCAATTATTGAGTCGAAAAACGACTTATTAATTTTGTTTAAAAAAATAACAACAAAACAAATTAACAACTTAATTTAAAGTAAGTTTTACAAATAAATAAATACTTCAAAAAAAGTCAAAAATTGACTTCACTGTACAACGTTACAGCGTCTATACAAAGTATAGAATTCAATAAAGTTGAATATACCAACTTATATTATTTTAATAGAATATTCAGACTGCTTAGTTTAATTTGATTTTTAAATGCACTAAAGCAGCGTCTTTATAACTATTATATAATATGCAAAATAGAAGACAACTATATATAATGTTGCTTCAATTGCTTCAATTATTGAGTCGAAAAACGACTTATTAATTTTGTTTAATAAAATAACAACAAAACAAATTAACAACTTAATTTAAAGTAAGTTTTATAAATAAATAAATACTTCAAAAAAGTCAAAAATTGACTTCACTGTACAACGTTACAGCGTCTATACAAAGTATAGAATTCAATAAAGTTGAATATACCAACTTATATTATTTTAATAGAATATTCAGACTGCTTAGTTTTATTTGATTTTAAATGCACTAAAGCAGCGTCTATATAACTATTATATAATATGCAAAATAGAAGACAACTATATATAATGTTGCTTCAATTATTAAGTCTAAAATCGACTTATTATTTTTGTTTAAAAAAAAAACAACAAAACAAATTAACAACTTAATTTAAAGTAAGTATTATAAATAAATAAATACTTCAAAATAAGTCAAAAATTGACTTCACTGAACAACGTTACAGCGTCTATACAAAGTATAGAGTTCAATAAAATTGAATATGCCAACTTATATTATTTTAAAAGAATATTCAGACTGCTTAGTTTTATTTGATTTTTAAATGCACTAAAGCAGCGTCTATATAACTATTATATAATATGCAAAACAGAAGACAACTATATATAATGTTGCTTCAATTATTGAGTCGAAAAACGACTTATTAATTTTGTTTAAAAAAAAAACAACTGTAGTCGGACCGATACATGCATAGACCCCCATAACAATAACATAAGCATAACCATAACTCTAACATGAATACATTAACATACATGTACATGAGATTATTATCGTAAGTTACTCTATGTTCTCAAATTCTACATGCACTGGTGTTAGTGCAGGCGCGGTTAAGGCATACACTTTGTACTGAGTAGTTTGGAAGAACAAAGACCTCGCGTCAGTCTGTTTCGAGCTGTGAAACAAAGTGATCGTGTGCCAATAAAGCGTGAAAAAATAATAAACTACAAAGAACTTTTGTCTTCTACACAACAAAACAAATTAACAACTTAATTTAAAGTAAGTATTATAAATAAATAAATACTTCAAAAAAAGTCAAAAATTGACTTCACTGTACAACGTTACAGCGTCTATACAAAGTATAGAATTCAATAAAGTTGAATATACCAACTTATATTATTTTAATAGAATATTCAGACTGCTTAGTTTTATTTGATTTTTAAATGCACTAAAGCAGTGTCTATATAACTATTATATAATATGCAAAATAGAAGACAACTATATATAATGTTGCTTCAATTATTAAGTCGAAAATCAACTTAATTTTCTTGTGTGCAAAAAACAACTAAAGAAATTAAAATACGTTGATTGTTATTTAAATATTCAAATTTTTGTTTAACTTATCATAAAATACGTATTTTAAATTAACTTATATATGTATATATATATATATATATATATATATATATATACGTATTTTAAAGGAATGTTTATATATATATATAGATATAGATATACGAAAATCAGAATATTGAAAAACTCACTGATCCAAAAAGTAACTTTCGATGTTATTATTATCCTTAATATAAACAATATTATTATTAAAAACTCACTGAAACGAAAATGAACTTTCTTTGTTCACATTTAATATGAACTAAAATGCATAACCAATTCTCTTACCATCGGTTGTAAAAACTTAATGTTGGAAAGAGCATTACAGTTATTCATCTAAGCAACAGACACCGAGCTCTAACATACAACGCTTGCACTTAAGAGCTCGGTATAGTTGGTGCAAATTAGGCAATGCCATTCCATTAACTGCAGCCTCTTAGTTATGGCAAGCTTAGCTTAGTGAGTGCGGAGGAGATAGGGATATTAAGATTTATGTTTGACATGCAGAGCGCGCGCATAAACAAAAGAGCGTAAATAACAACAAAGACGCATGGTTGCATTCAAATTATTTTATATGTAGCGGCAGTCATAAGAGCGACGCACGCGCTGATCAAGCTTTAAGCCGCTCTTTGTGATGCAGACATGCATCAGCTGAGCATGCTGCTTGCAGTGAGTACCATTAACAGTTATATTTCTTCTTCTTTGTTCTTCTCTCTGTTATCTTACTGTGGCTACAAAATATTAGAAAGCAATCGATGCGTAAAATATAAAATTTTTTTATACCCTAAACCATGAAATGGGTATATTTGTTTTGTGTAAAAGTGTGTAACAGGCAAAAAGAAGCATCTCCAACCCCATATATAAAGTATATATATTCTTGATCAGCATAAACAGCCGAGTCGATATAGCCATGACCGTATGTCCTTCTGTCAGTCTGTCCGTCCGTCCGTCCGTATGTATAAACGCGTCAATCTCAAAGACTAAAAATGCTAGAAACTTCCAATTTGGATCATAACTTCTCCTAATCCACAGGCAGATCAAGTTTATTTCAAACTATCGATAACTATTCTCGTTTCCGATATACATATGGAATCGATTACGAAAAAATCGCGAATTTAGAAAATGTAAAAATAGGAGTTGAAACTATGGATAACTTTATAACTTCCATGAAAATTTGATCCAAATCGGTTAAGAAACACTGGAGATATTTTAAATTAAAGTTAAAGTCAAGAAAAACTCACTTCTGCAAGTAATTTAATACACGGGCTCAGGGTATCTTTTAGTCGGGATTTCTCGACTAAAACCTTCTTACTTGTTTTCAGATTCGCTCGCGCATCGCTCTTCATGTTCGGCGCTAGATGACAAATTATTTTTAAATCGCGCCTTCGTTGTTGGCTATTTCGGCTAATTCTCTTATCTAAGCGCGCGCTCTGCAAGTCAAACAGAGAGCGTAGTATCGCTACCTTCTTCACACGCACTGAATCAATGCAAACATATCTAAGAGGCTGCAGTTAAGTGAATTGTATAGTGCCTTTAGCTTTAATTTAGTGTGTGTGCGGAGGAGCTAGGGTTATTAAACTTTATGATTGACATGCAAAGCGCGCACATAAAATAGAGAGTGAACGTAAATGAGCAACAACAAAGGCGCATGATCGGAGCGAGATTTCAAATTATCTGATTATCATAAGAGCAACACACGTGCTTATGTGAACGCCCTTTGCTTATTCAAAATTGTATATCAATAATATATCAATAAATGTTAGTGTGTTACGTTTTGTCTAAGTTATATAAGCAGCAAGTAGGCGAATCCACCCCCAAAACATATTCTGGTGTGGGAAATTTTTCTAGACGCACCAAGTTTTGTTATGTTGTTGTTGTTTTTTTAAAATCAATGACACCAACAAAAAGTAGCAGTGCGGGCCCAACAACAAAACTGACAACAACAACAAACGCTACTTGGAACGTAAATCAATTGTCAAAGGCACACAAATTTGAAAAAAAAAATGTGCACTGTGCAAAGTAGTACATGTACATAAAATTATGAAAATTATTTTCAAGCGCATTGTTCACTTAATTGTGTATGCACTTATTCATTAAGAAACGGAAATATGTTTCTTTTTTGCAAGTGTAAGAACCTTTTTTTATGACTTTGCTTGTGCGACGCGAAGGCGTCACTGCGCATTTGTTTTGTTTTTGTATTCTCGCTCGCGATCAAACCCTCAGCTTGTGCGACAATCAGGCGACAGTAGTGGAATGGGTAATTGTTGTAATTGTAATTTGATTTTTAAAATGGGTAAAAAGTGCTCCAAATCGTATGGGAGGTACTTGAAGGAGTTGTCCAAATAAAAATTCCCTTCTTAGTGCTCACCTCCTACCTGCATGGAAAATTGTGTGAAAATTTCAGCTTTCTGGCTCTTTTCAATTAGGCTATGGCTCTTCCATTATCATCGGGACAAACTCTTTTATGTATATGTATAGAGAAAGAAAAAAAAATGAATATGTAAATACACCAACAGCAACAATAACATCTACAGCGCGCGTCAAAGGCAGACAAAACGGCGTATCTAAAGCAGCAGCGTCGCCTTTTAAGCGAGGGCGTCGTCGGCATCATCAAAACATAACATACATAAGTACGTATTTATGTGTGCGCGCCTTGATTGTACTAAATTCATATCAAAGGTAGTTAAAAGTATTTACACTACACTTAAAGTTAAATCTACTCATTGCTTAAATTTACTTTATTGAAAGTATGGTATCGATGGAAAGTTCATTAAATTTCCGTTTGAAAGATTTCAATTTTAGTAAAAGTCTACTTTTGAAACTTTTCTCCCTGGGCTTAAACAAAAAATGTTTTGATGTAAAAATTACTTCAAACAATTCTAATAATGATTTAAATAAAAATTTCAAAAATCTATTCGCATGTATTTTTATGATTTTTTGAAGCAACAGCTCTATCAGCCGCAGCTACATCAGCAGCAGCAGTTTCAGCCACACCAGTGGCAGCATCAGCGTCAGCCACAGCAACAACAAAAGCATTTAAAACTGCGCCAGCTACAAAACATTAAATCGCTGCACAGTCAAATTGTTAAATAAAATAAAAGAAGAAATTTTATTATGAAAAAAACAAAAACAAAATGAATTGCGAAATAAAACTAAATTCGAAGCAATGAAATTAGAAATAAAAAATGATGCAATGAAAAGTTGCAAAATCTGCAATATGAGTTGCAATTGCTAAAAATTTTAGAACATTAGTACAAAAATATACTTTACATACAGTAACAAAATGCAATTGTCGTTCCACAAACGATAATAGCATCTTTGTCTTTAAGAAAACCTACATTCTGAAAGTAAACGTATAATGATTTAAAGTAAAAAGGCGGCAGTTTAGTTAATTTTTTTTATTTTTTTAATTTTTAATTTTCTTCTATGTTCATTTTTTGTAACTCACTACGCAAGTTTTTATTTCATTTTTATGTTGATTACTTTATTCTATTTTTAAAGCTATTAATTTTTTTTCGTTTTGTTTTTCTATTTTTTTCTGTGTTTTAATAATAAATTGTAATTTTTTGTTTATTTTTGTTATTTGGCTGTTCAGATTATTCAGCTTCGCCTTCTTAAATTTTTTTTATTTTGCTGCCGCTGGTGTGGCTGAAGCTGCTGTTGCGGCTGAAGCTGCTGCTGGTGCTGCGGCTGAAGCTGCTGCGGGTGCTGCGGCTGAAGCTGCTGCTGAAACATCAGCGGCTGAAACTGCAGCGGCTGAAACTGCTGCTGTTGAAGACTCTGTTGCGGCAGCTGCTGATACAGCTGATGAAACTGAGGCTGCATATAAAACTGTGGCAGGGCCACAGAAGGCAAAGCACCCCAATAATTTTTTGCGTCCATTCTGGTTTGTATCACGTTTAGAAATGAAATGAAGCAATACGCAAATGGCACACTAAGTTAAAAATTGTTAAATTCCCTGAGAGTGAAAGAGTTACAGTTATTAATGTGAATTGATCTCATCTACAAAACAATATCACATTTTCATGCTCTTAAGCCAATCGCATTCCTCTTAGTCCTCCCTTGTTGTTTCAAATTCGTGTGTGCATACAACGGCTTATAATAAGCCTGAAGCGATAAACAAAAACAGCAACAACAAATCTTTTGCATTCACAGTTATATTTATACCCTGAAATGGGTAAAAAAGGGTATAATTGTTGCAAAAAGAAGCATCTCCAACCCCATATAAAATATATATATTCTCAATCAGCATCAACAGCCGATTCGATACAGCCATGTGCGTCTGTCCTTCTGTCCGTCTGTCCATCCGTCCGTCCGTATGTATGCTAGAGACTTCAAATGTGGAACATAACTACTTTCAAACTATCGGTAACTATTCTGATTTCCGATATACATATGGAATCGATTACGAAAAAATCTCGAATTTAGAAAATGTAAAAATAGGAGTTGAAACTATGGATAACTTTATAACTTCCATGAAAATTTGATCCAAATCGGTTAAGAAACACTGGAGATATTTTAAATTAAAGTTAAAGTCAAGAAAAACTCACTTCTGCAAGTCATTCAATACACGGGTTCAGGGTATCTTTTAGTCGGGATTTCTCGACTAAAACCTTCTTACTTGTTTTCAGATTCGCTCGCGCATCGCTCTTCATGTTCGGCGCTAGATGACAAATTATTTTTAAATCGCGCCTTCGTTGTTGGCTATTTCGGCTAATTCTCTTATCTAAGCGCGCGCTCTGCAAGTCAAACAAAGAGCGTAGTATCGCTACCTTCTTCACACGCACTGAATCAATGCAAAACATATCTAAGAGGCTGCAGTTAAGTGAATTGTATATTGCCTTTAGCTTTAATTTAGTGTGTGTGCGGAGGAGCTAGGGTTATTAAACTTTATGATTGACATGCAAAGCGCGCACATAAAATAGAGAGTGAACGTAAATGAGCAACCACAAAGGCGCATGATCGGAGCGAGATTTCAAATTATCTGATTATCATAAGAGCAACACACGTGCTTATGTGAACGCCCTTTGCTTATTCAAAATTGTATATCAATAATATATCAATAAATGTTAGTGTGTTACGTTTTGTCTAAGTTATATAAGCAGCAAGTAGGCGAATCCACCCCCAAAACATATTCTGGTGTGGGAAATTTTTCTAGACGCACCAAGTTTTGTTATGTTGTTGTTGTTTTTTTAAAATCAATGACACCAACAAAAAGTAGCAGTGCGGGCCCAACAACAACAACAACAAACGCTTCTTGCAAGTATACGAACCTTTTTTTTATGACACTTTGCTTGCGGCACTCAAAGGCGTCATTGCCCATTGTTTTGTTTTTGTATTCTCGCTCGCGATCGAGCTCACAGCTTGTGGGACAATCAGGCAACTGTAGTGGATTGGGTAATTGTTGTAATTATTTATTATCTTAAGAGCAACACGCGCACTTATGTGAACGCCCTATGCTTGTTCGCAATTGCATATCAATAACATATTAATAATGTTAGTTAGTTTTGGCTAGGTTATATAAGCAGCAAGTAGGCAAATCCACCCCCATAACATATTCTGGTGTGGGAAATTTTTCTAGACGCACCAAGTTTTGTTTTGTTGTTTTGTTTTTTTTTAAATCAATGACACCAACAAAAGTAGCAGTACGGGCCCAACAACAACACTTACAACAACAACAAACGCTACTTGGGTCGTAAATCAATTGTCAAAGGCACACAAATTTGAAAAAAAAAGAATATGCACTGTGCGAAGTGATACATGTACATAAAATTATGAAAACTATTTTCAAGCGCATTGTTCACTTAATTGTGTATGCACATATTCATTAACCCTCTCATGTCCGATGTTGCATATACGCAACATTGACTTTCCGAGCCTCTAACTCCCGTTATTTTTGAGTAATTGTTTTGATTTTTTTTTAAATTATAGCTTATTGTGTTGAGAAAGCAAACAGCAAGTGTTAAGGCAGTCAGCTGTACACGCTTTCAGTCGGTAGTCACATTTGTGAGCGAGAAGTTGAAAAATTGATTTTGCGAAAATACGGTGTTCTAAAAAGTGGAAAAAAAGTATAAAAATAATTATTTCATCCTGAAACCAACTTTACTACATAAATATAGAGAGGTAAGAGAGTGTTTATATGCAACATTGGTCTATTGTGGTAATTTTCGAAAAATATAATTTCTTTCTGTATACACTTTCTTAGATGCATCTAAAAGGGCTGACTCAAGCTGACATTGAAAGAATTGTCAACTTTGATTGGGAAGATTCGGCCGACGAAGAAATTGTAGAAGAAGAAGAGCCAAATATGGAGGAAATTATAGAGGAAACATTGAAAACTTTGGATAACAGAGCTGAAAATGTGGAAGTTGGTTTGATTGACCAAATTATTGGAAGCGACGATGTTGAAGATGTTCAAGATTTGGATGAAATTGAAATCGTTGCACAGGAGGTACAGGAAAAAATTGATTTGAATAGTTTGAAGTGGAGTAGTGATGAGTTTACGGAAGGTGAGACAACCTGGAAAAGTAAATTATGCAGCGATGCGGTGAAAAAACCCATAGAATATTTTAGTACTTTCTTTGCGGATGAACTGTGGCTTAAAATATGTGAGGAAACGTATTTATTTGCCATGCGATCAAAGGGAATAGAATTGAAATGTACTGTGCCTGAAATGAAAAGGTTTGTTGGCATACTTCTTTATCTTTCTGTTGTAAAAATACCAACCTATCGAATGGCGTGGGCGTCCAATTTCAAATTAGCGGCCGTTGGAAATGCATTGGCAAGAAACAGATTTGAGAAAATAAAACAATTTTTCCATTTGAATGATAATACTAAACAGCCTCAGAAAGGAACGCCTAACTATGACAAGTTGTACAAAGTCCGGCCAATGTTGGACATCATAAAAAAAAAAATTCAATGATATTTCACAGGAAGAATACCAAAGTATAGATGAGCAAATGATTGCATATAAAGGTCAACATAGTTTGAAGCAGTATCTGCCATTGAAGCCCCACAAGTGGGGTTTCAAAATGTTTACGAGAGCTGGTGTGTCCGGGATTATATATGATTTTAGTCTATACATTGGAGAAGGAACGTGCAAGACTTATGGCCTGGGAATATCATCAGATATCGTGCTATTTTTATCATCCAATATGCCAGTAAATCAAAATTTCAAACTGTTTTTTGACAATTGGTTTTCGTCAATAAGCTTGATGTGTGCTCTAAAACAAAAAGGCATACTTGCCGTTGGTACAATTCGAAGCAACCGATTGAAAAATTGTGATCTAATTACTGAGAAAATCCTTCAAAAGCGAGGACGTGGATCAAGCGATTTCAAATATGAAGCAACGCACAACTTGATAGCTTGCCGTTGGTATGATAATAAGAGCGTACAACTGGTTTCAAATTATATAGGTAAAAATCCCATGAATGAATGCAACATATGGTGTCGCAAAGAGAAAAAATTTATAACTATACCTCGTCCAGGTATAGTTGAATGTTTTAACAAACACATGGGAGGGGTTGATCTTGCAGACATGCTGCTTGAATTGTACAGACTCAACCACCGCTCAAATAAATGGTACATGCGCATAGTATACTGGTGCATAAATTCGAGTTTAGTAAACAGTTGGTTGTTGTACCGCAGAGACACTGAACATGCAAACGGCGATTCAAAGTATATTCCGCTCATAGATTTTCAATTGGATGTTGCTGCCGAACTTTTGAACGCAAGCCAAACTACAGTTGTCGCCAAAAAAAGAGGTCGTCCATCATCACTCCTTTTGGCAATGAATTCAGGAGCACCATCTTCCCCAGCATCACCATCATCACCCGCTCCATCATCACCAGCTGGTTCTACAGACTCTGAATCAAATTCCTATAAAAGAGCTAACGTTGAAGACCCACCCAAATCACTACGATATGATGGTTATAATCATTGGCCGGAATGGGGAACAAGAGGCAGATGTAGAGTATGCACCACTGGGTTTCCAAGCTCTAAATGCAGTAAATGTAATGTGCACTTGTGTTCCAATCCCCAAAAAAACTGTTTCGTGTCTTATCATACATAAAATATAAATAAACGGCATTTGTAAAAAAAAAAACTTGTTTTGATATATATACCACCATTGCCCAATGTTGCATACACGCAACATCCTGTAGCTCTTGAACCAGGACACCTAGGACCTTGAAATTTTGAACAGTTAATACTGATGTCAACCCTATCTTGAATATCTACTCAAAAATTTTTAGCCCCGCCCATTTTAATTCGGGCATGAGAGGGTTAAGAAGCAGAAATCCGTTTCGTTTTTGCAAGTGTAAGAACCTTTTTTATGACTTTGCTTGTGTGACGCGAAGGCGTCACTGCGCATTTGTTTTGTTTTTGTATTCTCGCTCGCGATCAAACCCTCAGCTTGTGCGACAATCAGGCGACAGTAGTGGAATGGGTAATTGTTGTAATTGTAATTTGATTTTTAAAATCGGTAAAAAGTGCTCCAAATCGAATGGGAGGTACTTGAAGGAGTTGTCCAAATAAAATTCCCTTCTTAGTGCTCACTTACTACCTGCATGAAAAATTGTGTGAAAATTTCAGCCTTCTAGCTCTTTTCGTTTAGGCTGTGGCTGATCCATTTTAACGCGGACGAACTCTTTTATATATATAGATATAGTTTAAAAAAAATAAAAATCACGCTTTTAGAGCATATCAAACTAAAAAGTTAAAATAATTTTTCAAATAAGTTTAAAACAATAATAAATGATAAATAGTATTATTGTAAAAAAAAGCGTGGGGCGCTTTGTCTATATTTCTCGTACATCGAACGCCCAACGTTTTTTTTTAACAATAATTCTAGTATTTATCATTTATATTGTTTTAAACTTATTTGAAAAATTATTTTTACCTTTTTAGTTTGATATGCTCTAAAAGCGTGTTTTTTAGTTTTTTTAAACTATATTTATTTTTCACTTTTTAGTTCGATGCATTATGTAAGCGTGTTTTTTAGTTTTTTTAAACTATATTTATTTTTTAATTTTAAGTTCTATTAATTATTGAAAAAAAAAAAATTTGTAAGTTCTAGTGAACATGAACATGCTGCAGATTTAAAAAAAAAAATTTTTTTCGGCCGTGGACGTTATTAGAACCTACGACCGGTGAGTCCGGAAGCGAAGACCCGCGCCTTAGGCCGCTCGGCCAACGAACGAACTTGAGATAGAGGGATATACTGACAGTAATAAGCCTCTTGCTTTTAGTCCAAAGGAGAGTTAAAAAAATGTTTTTTTCAGCCGTGGACGGGATTATAACCCACGACCGGTGAGTCCGGGAGCGAAGACCCGCGCCTTAGACCGCTCGGCCAACGAACGAGCTTGAGGTAGTGGGACATACTGAAAGTAATAAGCCTCTTGCTTTTAGTCCAAAGGAGAGTTACATATATACAAACATACAAACATACAAAATTACAAACATACAAGTGAAGCTAATATAAGCGTGTTAAAAATACTAGCTGACCCGGCCACGCGTTGCTGTGGCTAAAGTTTTTGTTATATAACATTATAGTAAACAATTTAAGAGGAGCATAAGAGAACATCAGTCACGGACTCCACTATGATTTTTCACACAGATGGTATTTGTAAAATATGGTGATCTCCTTATTTGACTTTCTACTACTATAACCCTTTAGTACAATGAAATTATTTACGAACAAAGACGAAAATGTTGATGTTGGTATACAAATTCACTGGATTGAGATTTGAAGGGGAAGTTCGTTGAACACAATTAATTAAAATGTTCTTACACTTGATATTAAGCAGAAATCAGTACAAATAAAAATTTATCAGATTTATTATTTCCATTTAATTTTATAACAAATAAGTATATTTCAGTATAATACAGTAAATTACATGTGACGCTTAAACTCATGAATGAGGTAGGCAAGGTACACAGTCTTAAACTTTTAAACATTAATATCTATTTTTTTAAATTATAAATACTTTCAATTTCAATTTAATTTAACACCAATCGGTGCACAATGTTTTTGGTTAACCTGTCTTTAGGTAACACAAATAGATTCGACGGTTTCCCACACGTGAACACGCAACATATAGTTGCCCATGAGAAAAACATGGATTTTCCAAATCTAAGCCACAAATGGCCATTGTTTGACCTTGAGATTTATTTATAGACATGGCGAAAGCTAAACGAATTGGAAACTGTAGCCTTTGAAGGGTATGCTAGAATCTGATGGTATCATCGCAATACGTGGCAGCAGGACCACTTTTCCTTTAAACTTCCCAGCCAAAATGGTTGCTTCAAGAATGTTTCCAGTGATCTTTTTGATGACCAAACGCGTACCGTTACATAATTGAGGTGGATTCAAATTACGGAGGAGAATAATAGGGGAACCAATCTTTAATCGAAGATTATGTGGTGGCATTCCAGGGATATCTAATGAATTTAAAAATTCAATCAGAAAATTTAAACTTTCATTTACACTTTTCATCAACAACAGTATCGATTGATTTAAAAGACATCAGATCGCCTGGTAACAACTGTTGTACCTGGAAGTTAATTTCGTCAACATCACCGTTTTTGGCTGCCAAAATCGCCCGTTGACTAAGCCATTCATGATTTAAATAATTATTCTGTATACTCGGGAAAATACTCTGAATCAATTCATTTTTATAAATTCAATTCAATTCATTGCAAAAATTGTCTGGTAGTTGCGTATTTGGTTGCAGTTCTATTTTACCGTTCCCAATATCTAGTAGTTGTTCGGAAAATATTGTGCTGATGGATCATTTTGCAATTGTTCTCGCATATTTATGGTCAATCTAAGTGTTTCAACACTTCGCCATAAGAATAATTGTTTCAAACATGCATTAATCTCATCCGCAAAAGTAGAACGCGGTATAACCGGTAAAGTCTGCCGGAAGTCACCAGTTAAAAGTAAGATAGCACCACCGAAAAGTTTATTATTGCTGTTTAAATCTTGCATAGTTCTGTTTAATGCTTCAAGTGAATATTTGTGTGCCATTGTGCACTCATCCCAAATTATTATAGAACTCTTCCGCAACACTGCAGCTATTCCACTGTTATTTTTGATGTTACACATTGCATCTGGTTTATTATGAACGTCCAATGGCAGCTTGAATGTTGAAGGTGCTGTTCGCCCACCATCCAGTAAAGTAGCCGCAATGCCTGACGATGCTACTGCTAATACGATTTTTTTTTGCGACCGTATTTTGGTAAGTATCAACGATATTAAAAGTGTCTTACCGGTTCCACCGGGTGCATCCAAGAAAAAAAAACCGCCTTGTTCAGCAGCAACAGCCAGCATAATCCGATCATAAATAGTTTTTTGTTCTGCTGTCAGTAATGGTTCACTGTTCATGATAATTGTTGCTAAACTTCCATGGTTACATTGCTTTTCTCGTTGTACTGTTTGATATTAAGGTGATATTCATCTTGTCCTTGCCAAAATATCAATGGATATTGTAGTGCGTCATATGAACGGTGTAGATCCGAAATCGTACTGAAAGTGTTGTCTCGCCGTGTTATTTTTCTAGATCTTTTGTCAACTGGATCACCAACCATGATAACAGCAACCTCATCAACAGTTGGAGCGTTGAATCTACCAGCATGTTCACCTAATGGTACTTATCGGCTTTTATGACGATTTGATAATTGTCATTTTGCAGTCGCGGCGAAACTCTTTTGATCAATTGAATGAGTTGATTGTGATCTTCTAAAAAATTTTCCAATAATATCACAATTGCTCTTTCCTCTGCTTGTTCAATAAAATTATATAGGCACCGAGTCGTCAGGCGCTCTTCACAATCGCCCATCGGATGCACGATCTCGAATTTAGTTGCCCCAAATGACGTCATTTGGAAGCAAGAATTAAATTTGCGTATCTTACGCAAAAATAATTTGGAATCATCTGAATTGCCAGTAAGAAGGGATAATAAGGCTCCGGCAGAGCGGGTAGCGGTGAAAGCACAACTTTTCCTGATGCGCAGCACATGCCGTCTGCTTCATTCCGAAATTTCAAAGCCTGACAATATTGACATACTTTATCCATTCCACCGATAGCAGTTTTTGAATGCGCTGAGTAGCTAATATCTGGTGCATATTCAAAGGCAAGCCGAACGAATGATGCACGTGTTAATGAGCGGCTGACTGAATATAAGAAATTAATCGTTTAAATATGAGAAAAAAATATAAAATATAAATTATAAATAATAAATATAATAAATAAAATAATAAATTAATCGTTTAAATATAAGAAAAAAATTGAAATTATTCTAATTAACTTTTATAATTATGTGATAATGCTGACATGTACATATTTAAATTATAGAGTTTAATAATAATTTCAATAAGAATTGATATACTAATTTAATCGTTTAAATATAAGAAAAAAAAATCTGAAAAACTTGTTATCATAGCACATTGATAAAATAAGTGCTAAATAATTTTTTATAGAGGTTAAATAAAACAATAAAAACAAGTGAAAACGTTGCAGTCGGACGCAACCGACTGCGGCATACTCGATACCAAAAAAAAATAAGGGGCCTGTTTTCAAAGGGGTACGGATGGGGCAGGGGTGTACGCTGCCTTGAGGATTCTCCGATGCAGATGGGGTTGCCACCAGCTTTCTTCCTCCCAAACTTGGTGACTCTAGCTCGAAGTTTGTAAAGGGTGGGGAGAGGGGGCTGGGGGCAGTATGGGTGGGTTTGGCATCCCAATTTTTGCTGCAGATCTATGTGGAATGTCAATTGCAATCTTCATATCAAATTTGGTGACTCTAGCTCGAAAGTTGTAAGAAGTGTGCAAAGCTCTCATGCGCGCACAACAACCATGTGCTCCACCGGAATGTGTTAGGCTCGCACAACATGCAATTGAAGAGCACATTTCTGATGAATCTCCTGATTCAGACGTTATATTAGCCACACAACAAACACTGCTATGGAATAAGGAATACTGCTTATACAGAATTGCATGTATATAAATGCATATATGTTAAATATGCGGAAGAACTATCATTTCCAGGAATTTATTACGGCGAGCCTCGTAAGTTTAAAGAAAGTTTACACGTAACGGAATATATGAAAGCTACCAGCGAAATAAGAAGAAAATATCGGCGTGTTGCTACACATCACATTTTGTACATGGCAATGAAGGTAATGAGATGTCGTGTCTTAGAAAGTATGCGTCATAGTTTTAAATGTGTCCCAATTCTCGCAAACGTAACTCGAAGGCAAATTGAAGATCCACAGTTTTACGACGATTGTGCTGATAAAAATTTTGCTTTCTTAAAGTCAATCCCAAATTCTATGGCATATTGGCAACAAAAGCGAAATTATCTCTGTGCTATGATTCGACAATTGGGAAAACCAACTTGTTTTCTCACAATCAGTGCAAACGAGACAAATTGGTCACCTGCTTTCAATTTTACATAAGTTAAATGACTATTTTAAAAACATCAATGATGTTAACATGTTAAATGTCATGAACAAATTGAATAGATATATGTGTGCGCACCTTGTTAACGAGGACCCCGTTGTCTGTTGTATCTATTTTCAAAATTGATTAATTGCAAAGTTATCATCCTTTTGGATCTTATCGCGTTCTGGATTATTTTATAAGGATCGAATTTCAACATAGAGGAAGTCCACATGCACACATACTCTTATGGTTGAATAATGATCCACGTGATATAATAGGAGAAAACACTATGAGTGCCACAATTCAATTAATTGATGCTTTATGTTCAGTTCAAGCAGAACACTTGGATGACGTTAATAAAATAAGCAATCAAACACATAAACACACTTTCACTTGTTTTAAAAGAGGGGAAACGAAATGCCGTTTTCATATACCATATTGGCCAATTAATGAGACAAGAATTTTGATTCCATTGTCTAATGAAGACAATCGAAAATCATATATTCCAAGAAAGCGATTAAAATGAAAACGATGCTAGAAGAAGGCAATTTTTTCGAACTTCATGAATTTCTGCACGAAAGTAATTTGAATTATGAACAATATCTGAATGTAATCAGATCAACTCTTAAAAGACCAACCGTTATTTTTAAACGCAATATGCATGAAATATATTAACACTTTTCAACCATGGATAGCGTCCACCTTGAATTCGAATATGGATCTCCAATTCATATTAGAAGAATACTCGTGTACACAATATGTCGTTGAGTATGTGAATAAATCCAATCGTGGAATAAGCCAACTACACAGGGAACTCCTGCGCATACATAACGAACATCCTGACATAAAAACCATAGAGTTAATGAAGAAAATAAGTATGAAAGTATTAAACAGCGTGGAAATGAGTGCTCAGGAAGCTGCTTGGTACCTTTTGCGGCAGCCAATGTGCAAAAGTAGCAGAGACATCGTATTCGTTGCAACAGTATGGCCAGAGGAAAGACACAAAAGCCAAAAAGTCGTTCAGTTATGGATAGAGAGGGATAGGATGAAAATTCAACTGATATATGGACGAAATCAGTTTTTTTTTTTTAAATATGAAGATATTAATTTATATATTATTATTAATATTAATTAATATTAAGAATGACGATATGAAGGATGTTTGTCTTGCAGATTTCATTGCTTGGTACTCACCAAATGTGAGAAAAAGAAGTTATCAGAACAGTGAAAACGGTCTTCATTTTGAAGAAGATAATGATTCTCTGAACGCTGATAACATATTTCAAGCAAATACCAATGTTTACAAGAAGAGAATAAGACAAAAATATTAAGATATAAAAACTACGACAGTGATGATATTGTAAATTATAACCGCGAAATTGATACACTTTATATTCCATTTAAAAATAAAGCAAAACAAGTGGAAACGTTGCAGTCGGACGCAACCGACTGCGGCATACTCGATACCAGTATTAATACAGGTAAAAAGAGGCCTGATTGGAAAGGGGTACGGATGGGGCAGGGGTGTACGCTGCCTTAAAGATTCTCCGATAAAGATGGGGATGCCATCAGCTGTCTTCCTTCCAAATTTTGTGACTCTCGCTCAAAGTTTGTAAGAGCTGTGGAAAGGGGGGCTGGGGGCGGTATGGGTGGGTGTGGCATCTAAATTTTTGATGCAGATCTTTGCGAAATGTCAATTGCTATCTTCATACCAAATTTGGTGACTCTAGCTCGAAGTTTGTAAAAGGTGGGGAAAGAGGGGCTGGGGGCGGTATGGGTGGGTGTGGCATCCAAATTTTTACTGCAGATCTTTGTGAAATGTCAATTGCTATCTTAATACCGAAATAAATGACTCCAGCTCGATGTTTATACAAAGTGGGGAGAGGGGGGCTGGGGGCAGTATGGCTGGGCGTGGCATCCAAATGTTTGATGCAGATCTGTGTGGAATATCAATTGCTATCTTAATACCCAAATTGGTGACTCTAGCTCAAAGTTTGTAAAAAGTGGGGAAAGGGGGTTTGGGGGTGGTATGGGTGGGCGTGGCATCCAAATTTTTGCTGCAGATCTTTGTGGAATGTCAATTGCTATCTTAATACCAAATTTGGTGACTCTAGCTCAAAGTTTGTAAAAAGTAGGGAATGGGGGGCTGAATGGGTGGGCTTGGCTCCAAAACTTTGATGCAAGTTTTTGGAGGTTGCCTGCCTGCTATTTTCCCACCAAGTTTGGTGGCTCTTGCTCCACAAATCTGGAAGATACACGCATTCCCGTTTTTGACGAAGCGTTGGGGTGGATGGGGGCAGCTAGGGCAGTATCGGTGGGCGTGGCATCTAAACTTTTGATGCAGTTTTTAAGGAGTCATCATCACCTTTCTTGGCACCAAATTTGGTGGCTATAGCTCAAAAACTGTGGGAGATATAGGCTTTTTGGACTTTAAAATGCAGGGGGAATGGGTGGGCGTGGCTCCAAAATTTTTGATGCTGTTTTTTGGGGGCTGCTAGTAGCTATCTTCTTACCAAATTTGGTAGTTCTAGCTGTAAGCATGTGTGAAATATGTGGATTTATCGGTTTTGAGTTATCGAATTTATCGATTTGCCAGCCCCCCAGTTATCTTAGAACCCCCATCTTGACACTTTAATATACTATCTTATAGATAAAGATAATTGGAAAGTTTCAAGTCTCTAGCTTGAAGGGTGTGGAAATAAGTTGCGAGCATACAGACGGCCGGACGGACACCATGACGGACATTGCACAAACCCAATATACTCTTTACCTACGGTATCGAGTATAAACAACAAAAAAGTGATAAACAAAACGTAATTTATTACATGCATAGATTTAATTTATATATATATATATATGTATGTACATATGTATGTATATATGTTATTATTTTTCTTATATCTATCTATAATATAAAAATGATTCGCAAAATGTGTTGGTAAGCGCATAACTCAACAACGCCTGGACCACTTTGGCCAAATCTTTTTTCTAAATGTTCGTTGAAGTTCAAGGATGGTTTTTACGGCGAGAAAAATTAGAATTATTGCTGTAAAAACCCTTAAATAGCCCTTTTCTTTTTCACATACAAATGATTTGTAACTAAAACGCAGTTGTCTGTTACCTAATCTACTGAGTTTGCTTTTGACAACTGATACACGAAACAAATTCGTATATCGTGTTTTCGTCGTGACGCTTTGGTCGAACGATTGTGTTTTGTGCAGAGTGTTTACTTAGTTAGTGTTTGTTTAGTTCGTGATTAGTGAAAAAATTATTTATATTTGATATGCCTCCTATAAGACGAAGCAATTTAGGTAGAAGAACCAGAAATGCTACAAACCAAGCTTATTACCGATCTAATCGTACTGCACAAGAACGTGACGACGGAAATGAACGTGAAAGAATTCGGAAACGTTTCGGAAGTATACGAAAAGATACTACATAGCGTTGAAGCAGAACAGGGAGAAATATATTTTTTAGATGCACCTGGTGGAACAGGTAAAACGTTTCTTTTAAATTTATTATTGGCAAAGGTACGGCAAAGTTAAAAAATTGCATAGGCCGTTGCTTCTTCCGGTATCGCAGCCACTTTACTTAATGGTGGTCGCACAGCGCATTCTACACTTAAGATTCCATTTAATTTGATTCATTTAGAAACACCACATTGCTCAATTTCAAAGCAATCTAATATGGCTGCTGTGCTCAAAGATTGCAAGCTTATTGTTTGGGATGAGTGTACTATGGTGCTTTTGAAGCTGTAGATCGATCTTTGAAAGACATTCGAGATAGTGAATACCTAATGGGTGGCATAACTGTTCTCTTAGCTGGTGATTTTCGACAAACTCTTCCAGTGATCCCCAGAGGAACAAGAGCAGATGAAATAAATGCGTGCTTAAAGTCTTCAATTTTGTGGCCCAAAATACAGAAAATTGCATTAACGAAAAATAAGCGAGTGTACTTAAAAGGTGATAGCATAGCTGGTGAATTTGCAGAAATGCTTCTTCAAATAGGAAATGGATTATTTCCAACCCATGATGGCAAAATAACTTTACCATCAACTTTGTGTCATGTTGTGAAAAGTATTGAAGAACTAACTCTCAAAATATTTCCGGATATTACAAATATCTCTGAAAAATCACTCGAATGGTTTTCAGAACGTGCTATTTTGACTGCGAGAAATGACAACGCATTGGAAATAAACGAGTTTTTATTAAAATCATTTCAAAGTGAAGAAATGACATATAACTCTATTGATTCTGTGACTGAAGTCGAAGATGCAGTTCATTACCCCGTCGAGTTTCTTAATTCATTAAATCCGGCTGGCCTGCCTCAACATAAATTAACTTTAAAGATTGGTTCACCTGTAATGTTGATTCGCAACTTGAAGCCGCCCAAACTGTGCAATGGTACAAGATTGCAAGTTAAAGCCCTTCATAAGAATGTTGTCGAAGCAATGGTCTTTACTGGCAGTGGTATAGGGGAAACGGTTTTTATACCGAGAATTCCATTAATACTTTCTGACTCTGAATTGCCATTTCAATTTAAAAGATTGCAATTTCCCTTAAAAGTTTGCTTTGCCCTAACAATCAATAAGTCACTCTCAAACTCTCAAATTAGCCGGACTAGATTTAAGACACGATTGCTTCTCTCATGGCCAATTTTATGTAGCCTGCTCAAGAGTCAGTTCACCAAAAAGTTTAGTTGTATTAGCACCTGACGGAAAAACAACCAATATCGTTATCAAGAAGCTCTTAACAGTTGGAAAAAACTTGCGTTCATACAGACGGACAGACGCACAGACGGACAGACAGACAGACGGACAGACACCATGACGGACATTGCACAAACCCAATATACTCATTACCTTCGGTATCGAGTATAAAAATGCGTGCAGTTATGGATAGGGAGGGACAGGATGAAAATTCAACTGATATATGGACGAAATCAGTTTTTTTTTTTTTTAATATGAAGAAAGGTGTGACGATATGAAGGATGTTTGTCTTGCAGATTGCATTGCTTGGTACTCACCAAATGTGAGAAAAAGAAGTTATCAGAACAGTGAAAACGGTCTTCATTTTGAAGAAGATAATGATTCTCTGAACGCTGATAACATATTTCAAGCAAATACCAATGTTTACAAGAAGAGAATAAGACAAAGAATATTAAGATATAAAAACTACGACATTGATGATATTGTAAATTATAAACGAGAAATTGTTACACTTTGTATTCCATTTAAAATGAACTTGTCGACATTCTGGATAATAACAAATTATAGATATATATAACAGCAGCGAAGAATATTTGATGAACAAATGAAAGGAGTATGAATCAAACATTAATATTCAGCAACTAATGGCTGAAAAACAGGCACTATGTCAAAACGAGCCAATCATTTCAAATAATAATCTCCGAATCGAAAACGAAAGAAACGATTTTTTTTGGTGTTGAAGTTGAAAAAATGATGATTTTCAGTACGAAACTGATGCTACCATTTCGATTGTATGAAAACGGACGAATGTCTTGTCCAAACAAGATTATTGTAATGCGATGCGCTCAACAAATGGAAAACAAAGAGAGCTCGTTCTTGAATTTATTCATCGTCTATCGTCATCTGATTTAGAACCGATAAAAATATATTTTGCAGGTCCTGCTGGTTCCGGAAAAGCATTTACCATGATGCTCATAATAGAAACTTTAAATCGTTTTGGACAACAACAATGTGAACTTCGTAATTCCTATTTGGCATGTGCATCCACCGGCAAGGCAGTAGTAAATTTAAACGGCACAACAGTACACTCTGCTTTCAGAATTACGCCCAGTCGAAGGTCGGGTTTCGCATTAAGCCATCAAGTGCTTCAACAATATAGAAGAAATTTCTCTGGGGTTAAATGTGTTAGGCTGCGATATATTCCATAAATCAATAATCGGTTGCAGGAAATAACAGGTATTGGTGATTCACCATTCGGAAAATTGCATATAACTTTAGCAGACGATTTTCGACAATTACCTCCCGTAAATGCCAGACCTATTTATAAACGGTGTAGTAACATAATTGGTGGAAACATCTTATGGCAACAATTACACTTCTTTAATTTGACTGAAGTTATGCTCCCGTCCAATGTTCAATTTTCAAATTTATTAACTTAAATTGGGAACGGAGAAAAATTACTGCCAAGTGAAACTGCCATGATTGAGAGTCGCTTCCGCACAGAGCAATGGTGTAAAGACACTTTGCCAACTTTTATTCGTATATTTCATAAAAATGCAAGTGTTGATGCATACAATAAATATGCTATAAACAGTGAAATCCATCATATCGCAATTGACAAAATTACTGGCAATACAACTTTAGCCGAACTAGCTAGAACAAAATTGCTTAAAATGAGCACTTCGGAATTGAATGGTTTGCCTTATCTAATAAATTTATGCATTGGCTCACCATATATGTCAACTGTGAATATAGATGTAAATGATGGACTTGTCAATGGTATTATTGGTACACTAAAATTATTGAGTTTACACAACCTTCCACTCATACAAATGAACACTGAGAAAAAAAATTAAGAACAAATGTTCTAAATTTTTCAGATATTCCGTTCTTATTTTTTTGGTATTAAAATACGAACGGCGTTCTTAAAACATGTCCTCAATTTGATTTTTTTTTCTTAAATTATGAACATACGTTCTTGATTTAGGAACCGTATGTTTATATTGGTCCATTATAAGAACATTGGTTCTTAATTTGGTACAAATAGAACCAATTTCGTTCTAGTTGTACCAAATTAAAAAAACTGTTCATAAAATATGATCGCTTTTACCACCCGCAGCTGAGCCGAAGTTTCATTGGTTAAAATTAAACTTAACTGCGAACGAGGGGTCTCAGGTTCGAATCTCCGCAAAGGCATTGAAGTTTTATTATCGGTAAGAGTAAACAAATGAATTTAATTTATATTTAAAATATTTCTCTAGCATATTAAAGAAATTAATAATTATTATCCATTAACAAAATAGCTTTATACAGTACAATATTTAAAACATCTCCCCCCCATAGCCACAATACGTTATAAAACAATGTTATAGTAGATTATATCTGTACTAGAATTATCCACCAATTTGAGTCTCATGTTAAAAAAATTAAATTTATTTGTTAAAAACAACAACTAATGCTATTTCAAATTCAAGCACCAATTGTTCTTAAACTAAGAACCAATGTTATCATATTAAGAACAATTTCGAGATTTTTTTTCTCTGTGAAGCAATGGACGGAGAAGTCATACCTTTAATCAACAACAACACCTACCACAATTAGATCAGAACCAACCGCAGCAGGACTCACATCGTTTTCAACAACAACATGCAAACAATCAGCATCCACATCAACCAACTAACGATTTACCACTATTACTTCAAAGTGAGCAACAACAACAATCACATCGTTTTCAACAACAACATGCAATCAATCAGCATCCACATCAACCAACTAACGCTTTACCACTATTACTTCAAAGTGAGCAACAACAACAATAAATTCGCCAAATGCTTTTTTGTGGTTTGAACTTCCAGATCAAGGAATGGGAAATATCACGCGTATCAAATACAGACCGCATGTTTTGTCTAAATTCTCTAATAACCTTAATAATGCTCTGAAATGGACACCAATATTGAAAGCAACTTCACATATTACCCTTACGAGAACAATAAAATGTAAACGATTGCAATTTTCAATAACACCAGCTGCTGCAATAACTGTTCACAAATCACAAGGTGCCACGTTTGAAAAAATTGATTACGATTACAACAAAAGCCAAATAAATCAATTGGTGTATGTGGGCTTAAGTCGTGTAACTAATATTGAAGGCTTGTATTTGACTAATAACACTAACAACTTTACATTTTTCCATGCCGCTAGTAACAGTTCCCCAACTATTAAAGATAAAATGATGAATATGAAAGACTACCGACATTAACTGAACAGGTTCAACGATTTATGGCTGACCCAGATAACGAAAGCAATACCATAATGCATATCGGAATAATAAATGCACAAAGTTTAGTTGCACACTCTTTAGATATTGCAACTGATAACATATTTATGCAATGCAACTTTCTTGCGTTCAGCGAAAAATGGATGGATATGAACCAACCAGTACCTGTAGAAGGCTTCCAATTAATTTACAGCAACGTCGTCGTGCATCTGGAGTAGCAATCTACGCAAAAAGTACCATGTTGACATATTGTACTCCAATTGATGTGTCGAACAGGCAACTGATTAATAGCGATATAGGCGACATTTGTCTATCAGAAATTAAAGTTAATAATCAAATCAAATCTATTCTTGGATCTGTTTATTTTCATCCGAATGTGTCACAAAATAGCAAACAACAAATGCTTTTTTCTGCTTCTTTTAATGAAATATTCTCATCTGATTTCACTCATCGATTAGAATTTTATAGTTGACACCGAGGTGGACATGCTCATCGTTGGCGATTTCAATTTAGAAATGACATCAGATAGTTCATTCGCAAAATTTATGCAAGAAAAGTTTAACTTAGAATATATTAAAAATGCAGCAACCACATTAGCGCAGACTAATATTGATTTAGTATTTGCAAGAAATTTAAATGTGTCATTAATTAATTACATTTCTTACTTTTCTTTCCACAAATCAATCATATCAAAAACCACATATTCATCATAAAACAAAAATAATTTAGTTTTAAGAACTATTTTTAATAAAATTGTTTAAATTCAATATACAATGAAAAAAATGTTAATAAAAGATTGAACAATTTTTATTAACGCTTTTTCCTATGTAAGGCATAAATATGCGTTTCAGCTTTTTTAAATGTTGAATATATTTAAATTGCAAATCATATAAATACTATGTATTCTACGGTTAACCTATGCGCTCGTGTAAACTAACACAGGCCATAAAAAAAAATTTTTTTTTATCTGGGCCCTCCCTTTTGTCAACCATCAAGTCAGACTGGTCGATCATTAAGCAGACAGCGGAGCGGTACCCATTGATCCCTAGCTCTAGTGGGAGATTGGGGGGGGGGGGGGGGTTTATTACAGAGTCCCTCCAGAAACTAAAACTGAGATGAGACGATCCTCATCCGAAGACCACATGGCCAAAGTACGAACACTCTCCATAAACAACTAAAAGAAAACATAAAAAATGAGAAAAGTGAAGCACGGAATAATAGTTAAGCTAGAGGGGTGGGCTTAGGTGTTGTTTGCCAATTCCCTCTATCATTACCCTCCCAACCATAGTCTCCAAAATAAAATATTTGCACAGAAGACCCCATATGTAATTAAATATTATTCATTTAATTATGCTCCTATGTCATCAGAAATAATAAGACAGTAGTAGGGAATTGCCGGTTCTAAGACACAAAGAATGCCGACAATTTATGACCCCATTAAATTTTATGACCCTTTTATCGCCCCCTTGTTTTTTGACCCTTTTTTGACCCCTACAATATGATTATTTATGACCCTTTTTTTCCCATGATCGTGTCCCTCCTTTTATAAGACTATGGTGGAGAACAAAGGATTAACATTCCTAGGCCACCACTTTACCAGCAGCATCTATGAGATTCAGTGATCATAGGATTTGGAGTCAAGTGCGCACCTGTTAAACCTGCGTTGCATTATACACCTGCAAGCAGGTGATCAGAGGAACAGATTTGGCTATTTACCTAACTAGTGTAAGAGTCAATTGTGCGCCTCTTTGACGTGCGTGGCATTGTAAACCTGTTTATGGTCATGAGGTGCAGTGTGCACAGGAAGAAAGGATAGATAAGAGAGAGTCGAGAGGGCGCCTGTTTGACGTGCGTTGCATTTTTAACCTGAAAGCAAGCAATCATGAATGAATGTTTATGGTCATGAGTAGTAGTGATCAAAGGATCTGGAATCGAGAGGGCGCCTCTTTGACGTGCGTGGCATTATAAACCTGCAACACACTTAAAAAAATGAATGTTTATGATCATGAGTAGCAGTGTGCAAAGGAAGAAAGGATAGATAATAGAGAAAAGCGAACGCTGGTTCGATGTACTGGGATTCTAAGCAAGAGTATTGATACTTGTTGATAAAGATTAAAATGTGTTAGAGGGGGAAAGAGTTAGGGAGAGAAAGTGTTAGAGGGAGAAGGTGTAAGAGGGGGAAAGGATAGAGGGGGAAAGTGTTAGAGGGAGAAGGTGTTAGCGGAGGAAAGAGTTAGAGGGGGATAGTGTTAGAAGGATACTGTGTGCAAGAAAGTGTTAGAAGGAGGAAGACTTAGAGACAAGTTTGTGCATGCTTGAAGTGCGCTAGTCAAAGGTGAAGTACATTAGTTGGCTAATGTGTTATTGGTATCACCATCCGTGAGGTTCAGTGAGCAAAGTACATTGCCTATGAAACTATTAAATGCTAGAGTCAAGTGTGCACAGGTTTCTTAGCTACAAGTTAGTAGATAAGAGAGAGAGAGTCAACTGTGAGCAGGTTTCTTAGATACGAATAAGTAAATAAGAGAGAGACGAGAGGGCGGTTGTTTGACGTGCGTTGCCTTGCACACCTGCAGGCAAAACATAACCAATGAATGTTTTTGAAAACCAGAGGTCAAAGAATAAAAGGATTGAGACAAGATTGTGCTTGTTTGAAGGACGCTAGTCAAAGGGCAGTACATTCGTAGGCCGCATTGTTATGATCAAAAGCAACACCAACAACAACAAGAACAACAACATTCGTGAGTGTTATGTAAGCAAGGGATGGGAATTTTTTCGCAGCAGCAGCAGCAAGATCAACACAAGAGTATTGAGACTTGCAGATTTAGTTTGAAATATTATAGGGGGAAGTTGTAAGAGGAGGAAAGTGTTAGAGGGAGAAAGAGAGAGTTAGTATTAGAGAGAGTAAGTGTTAGAGGGGGAAAGTGTTATAGGGGAAAGTGATCCTGCTTTTATTATTATATTAAAACACGCTCCCTTATGCGATTCTATACACGAGCGTCTATGAAATGCAGGTGGTATGTTAATTGATTTTTCCTCCTTCTAACGCACACCCAACTTGTTCGCTACTTACGTTTCTAACCTTTATTTGCATATAACTGTTTTGATTATTGCACTGACTTCTGTTACTTTTATAGAGCTAATTAGTATAACTTTTAATAAACCAATGTACATTTTTTAAATTGGTGTACTTTGTTAAGAAACTATCAAATTATGTTTTTCTTATGAGTATGTTTTAATTTTATTTCCTATATATATATATATATATATATATATATAAATTTTTTTTTTTTTTTTATAGATTTTTGCAGTACGTTAAATTTGAGAATTATATTAAGCTTGTTCCGTTGACGGATTTAGCAAACACAAACACCGAACATTAAGATTAATGACATATAGTTATAGCCGGTAGAACACACAAGTCATACTCCATGATTTTGTTTCGGCTTTATAAAAAGCTTTTTAAGTCAATATTATAAGCCTTAGTTCTAGTACTCACTTGAAAGCTTAACGAAGTTCGTGTAGCTGGTATAATAAATCATGTTTTAACAAATTAATTTTGATCTTAATATTTATACTTCATCGTTTATTGAGATTATTGTTATTATATTTTTTTTTTAATCCCCATATATTGGATTCCGTTCTATCTCAGTAATAATTTATTTTGCTTATACATTCTTTAAATTCCTTAAGGTAATCTTTTAGGCTTATTAATAATCTTTTCCTTAACTTTCCCTCTGCTCGCTTTAAGATTTTCATCAAATGTCACTTTTCATATTTAAGATATCCGTCAAACTATTTCTTATACTCAACTAAAATTATTTCATCAAAGTCACATATCAAATTAATTTCTAAAATAAAGAAATTGAAAACAGTAAGATGTTCTTAGCAGCTTGATTTTTTTTATAAACGGGTTTTCCCAATTCTTTCTCCGTATGCTACCTACGATAAAAATGTATAAAGAATGTGTTTTGTACTCATTTACTGACTTCAAAAATTCTTCTATTGACGTTGTATGATACCCTATCTTAATTTGTGTTATATTTAATCGTTTTCTTCAACTTAGTATTCTTCAGATTTTTAAACATTTTATGTTATGTAGTTAGCTATTTTGACTAGGCTTTACGCATAAAACGAGATAGATTGTATTATTGTCATTAACAAGTTAACTTAAGTTTAACAGGGAAATCGATCGGACATTGATTTTTCACTTTATAATTGATTGCTTTAATATATTTTAACTGTCAACCTATGTACCTTTCTACTTTTTTAGTGCTTATGTTAGATTTTTATATTTCCAAACTCATTGCTCAAACTTACAAAATTTCGTTACTAATTTCTTATAATTGCTGGATGGTAATATTTTATTTCAGTATTCCCCCCATTTTTCTTGCATTTAATAAGGAAGTGCATTGAACTAGCTTAACAGTTCGAGATATGAGTCTTACACTGTTTCGAAAAGTATGAATACGTTAAGTGTTTTAATTTAAGGGTTAAGTACTGTTCCTTAACTGTCTTAGTTGCAGTTTTGTTGCATCTCACTTCCATGTATTTCTTGTTTTTATTTTTATTTATTTCTTTTTATTTTTTTTTAGGTTCTTTATTAATTTTAATGAGAACAAATCCTTTTTGTTCTAGATGCCATGTTATTAGGGCGTATTTATTCATTTAATTATTATAATTATTTCTTAAGGAGACTTATTTTCTTTAGTGCTCAAAACTGATTGTCGCTAAAGGATTTATTTTTTCTTGATCTGAGTTATTTATTTAATTCGTGAAACCATTGTATTGTGTTTTATTATTCTTGAAACTTTGCATTAATCTTGAGTTTGGATGGCAAAATACGGTTGTGATGTACTATAGCTCGAGATGACTTGAGAGTCGGTATGTTGCAAAACGGGCGGTAGAGTACTTAAAATTTTTAATTGTAGTGTGTTTTTAAAATAATGTACTTTAACTATCACCGGATTGGTTTATACCCACTAAATATGTATATGTATGTATGTATGTTTGTATGTATGTAACTTCCTTTGAACTAAAAGTAAGAGGCTTATTCGACCGTAGACGGGATTAGAACCCACGACCGGTAAGTCCGGGAGCGAAGACCAGCGCCTTAGACTGCTCGGCCTACTAACTAACTTGAGTTATGGGATATATTGACAGTAATAAGCCACTTGCTTTTAGTCCAAAGGAGAGTTAAAAATATTTTTTTTCAGCCGTGGACGGGATTATTAATTATTATAATTTTTCAAATAAGTTTAAAACAATAATAAATGATAAATAGTATTATTGTAAAAAAAAACATTGGGCGCTCGATGTACGAGATATATGGACAAAGCGCCTCACGCTTTTTTTACAATAATACTATTTATCATTTATCCCTCTACCTCGGGTTCGTTGGTTGGCCGAGCGGTCTAAGGCGCGGGTCTTCGCTCCCGGACTTAGCGGTCGTGGGTTCTAATGCCTTCCACGGCTGAAAAAAAATTATTTTTTAACTCTACATTGGACTAAAAGCAAGTGGCTTATATCTGTCAGTATATCCCACTACCTCAAGTTCGTTTGTTGGCCGAGCGGTCTAAGGCGCGGGTCTTCGCTGCCGGACTTACCGATCGTGGGTTCTAATGCCTTCCACGGCCGAAAAAAAAAATATTTTTTTTTAATCTGCACCATGTTCATGTTCTCTAGAACTTACAATTTTTTTTTTTCAATAATTAATAGAACTAAAAATTTAAAAATAAATATAGTTTAAAAAAACTAAAAAACAAGCTTATATAATACATCGAACTAAAAAGTGAAAAATAAATATAGTTTAAAAAAACTAAAAAACACGCTTTTAGAGCATTTCAAACTAAAAAGTTAAAAATAATTTTTAAAATAAGTTTAAAACAATAATAAATGATAAATAGTATTATTGTAAAAAAAGCGTGGAGCGCTTTGTCCATATATCTCGTACATCGAGCGCCCAACGCTTTTTTTACAATAATACTATTTATCATTTATTATTGTTTTAAACTTATTTGAAAAATTATTTATATTAGGTTTTGTATTCTGATTGTTTTCTGGTTTTATTTCAACTTGTGGTTTCTTTTTGTTATCAAGTTTTGTATTTTTA
Source organism: Scaptomyza flava (assembly GCA_030179655.1). Taxonomy (NCBI): domain Eukaryota; kingdom Metazoa; phylum Arthropoda; class Insecta; order Diptera; family Drosophilidae; genus Scaptomyza; species Scaptomyza flava. Next base: position 47,391 of record JARNME010000094.1, read on the forward strand.
TCGTTTTCCGGCTTTATTTCGGCATCCAATTTACGTCTCTTGGACCTGCTTCTTTCCTTAGTTTTATCTTTTCGGAATTTTGAGTATTTGTTTTCTGGGATTCGATCTCAGATTTGATAGGTTCAACATTTTCCGATTTGGTCTGTATTTCGTTCTCATTCTGATTGCTTGTAGTTGCAGCATCTATCTGCTGATCGGGAACACTAGCAACTTCCTTTTTAATAACCATATTTACAGGCGAACCTAGTAGATATTCGCACTCGTAAATCAACTTGTGCACCGCACGCAAAGTTGGCTCGCTCGCTCTCACATGTGTACAAAAGCTGCAGTCAAGAAAATAGTTTAATGAAATTGAATTCATGAACATTTTGTATCTTTACCTACCGTCTGGCGATTTCAATCTCTTTTCTGGCTTTCTTATGCAACTTAACTGGCTTCCTTTCCATATTGAATTCGCTGTTTGTCTTCAAGGACTGAAGTAAGAATGAATTGGGAGATAAGCATTGTTGCTCTTTCTACTGTATCGTAAAGTAGCATGCATCCGTTTGCAGCTTCTCTTGAATGTATTTCGCGCTCGCCAGCTGCCCAAATTCAACGTTTGTGATGTTGTGAGTGTGCCTCTGCATCTTGGTGCGTGCTCCAGTAGTTAAGCAAGGTATTGCCAAGGCCGACAAGTATGTGTGCATCATTTTGATGTGCGGGCTGGCGCGTGATCTCATTGTAGTGGGTTAGCGCCTCTAAAATCAATCCCTGTCTGCAATATAAATTGCCAAGGAATGTTCTGCATAAAAAACCAGTTAGTTAACGGGTTGAAAGAGATGGCTTTTTCTCAGTGCCTTACTTGGCCGCTTTATTATCCTCGTCTCGCTGGAGTACCCCTTTGAAATACTTTTTAGCGCTTTCAATATCGTTGATCTTCGAAGACATAACACCGAGCCGAAAAGAAGACTCGTGAAATTCCTGGTACTCCAGCATGAGCTCTTTGTAAAGGTGTTCGGCCTCTTTATCCCGATGCAGCGCCTCTAAAACGCGTGCTCTATTAAATCTTAGAGTGAGCGTATTGCTTTCGACATACTTTTCGGCATAGTGCTCCTTGTTCATAGGGTTGACAGCATTTATAGCTTGCAGCGCTTCTGTTGGTTGGTTGGCATAGAAGTGAATAGCTGCGATATTGTTCTGCCAGGCAAGAGGCAACTCCGCACCAACAATTCTTTCAAAATAGTGGTCGTAGGCATCAAGAGCCAGCTGCCAGAGCTTCTTCTGTTCATCGATGCTAGCCAAAGCAATCCAGGGATGATAATCATTCTGAATGGGGGCATTCTCCACAGCGTTCTTAAACAATATAATCGATTCATTGATTTTGCCACACTGCAAGTGGTATGTGGCAAGCATACGCAGTGCTTGCGGCTGCATTGGCCACAGACGCAATACGAATACCAACGTTTGTTAATTGCGCTGACAATTCTGGATTGCCAGTCCATAGAAATTGAAGGCATAGTTATAATCTTTCTGGGCATGAAAGCAACGCGCTAGCTGATATGCATTCTCGGCCTTGAGCAAGAGATCATCCGTGTACTTATAAGCATTGCCTGCTATCAATTTGCCTGTCTCATAGTCACGCTAATAGTAATAATGTCCGGCCAGCTAGGTCAATACCAACGGATGGTGGGGATTCAGCTCATTGGCTGCACCCAACAAATTCATGCCCTCTTCGGTTGCACCGACTTGCCGTTCACTTAACTTCAACTGTGCCAAACCAATCAAAGCATTCACGCTGCGACCATTGTGCAGCACAGCCAACGAGAAAGCGCGACGTGCTCGATCCAAGTCACCCAGCTGTAAGAAGCCCTGAGCAATGCTCACACGTACATCGGATACCGAGCCATGCGGCTGTAGCATCAACACGCTCTTGAAGTAACCCAAAGTTGCCGTATAATCCTTACGACTGTACGCCACAATCGCACGGCCCAGCAATGCCGACACACATTGCGGCACCTGTCGCAAAGCACTTACAAAATGTCCTTCAGCATTCAGCGGCGATCCAATTGTAATTAACGAAAGTCCGCGAAACAGCAAATGTTGCAGCTCATCGGATTGCAGCCGCAAGTTGTCCATCTTTGCGACAATGTCTCTCAATTTGTGCTCATATTCGGCACGACTCTTGGCCAATTCGGCACATGCCATCCTAACATAATGTCCCGTCAGCAGTTTGTACACCTTCATTAGCTCTTGCTGGTAACTTGGATAGTTGCCAACGTTTAAAGTGAGAGCATCTTGAAGCACTGCTTCGAAACCCTAAAAAGTTTCCCTCATCATAGTATGGCCAATAAGCATTAGAATGTTGTTGCAATTGAGGTTAAAAATGAACAAGTCGTTAAAACCATGTCTGTATTTTGAATTGCACGAAAAATTGAAAAAATTTGCTAATCTTGGCGCTTTTACTTTTTTTTCTTTTCCTAAAAAGTGTGTCTAATGTCAAACATTTTTCGTTGTGCGAAAAGTAATACAAACGTATGTATTTATGCATGTATGTACATATGAGCAACGCAAGCGCAAAAAAAATTCTTAACAAATTTGAAGGAAAATTTGCAAATTTTTCTTAATAATACTTACTGCGGCTTTAATGCGGTCGTTTAAAGTAATACGTCGTGCAGCCGTTTTTAAACTTTTTTTTTTAGAAAATTTTTTTCACGTTCACAAATTTTATTAGAAATAATTGAAAGTTCCTTTTGCAAGCGCAGCCAAAGGCAAAGTGAAGAAAATGTAAAATAAAAACGAGCCTCAACGCTTTCGATTCTCGAAGTTAACAAAAAATAATTTTTGTCGCAAAGATTTTCTTGGTGCCGATTTTTCACGTTGAAATATTTTTCAGTAATCACACTATGTTGCCTCGACCGATAAATCCAGACGAATATTATATTCCGAATGTTTACGCTTTACATATTTCAAAACACGTTTCACAAAATAACATCATATAAAAACAACACTGTGTTTTTTTCGTCAAACAATTTTTTTGTTTCAAACAGAGTTTTTAATTAGTTGAATCATATTAAGCTGCAAAAATTATTCACAGTTGGTTTAATTTAATTTGTGATCACTTTTTTCGATAACAAATTTCTGCACAAAACACTAAATAATAAAAAAAGAAGACACTTAATTTGTCAACAAAATTATATATATATTAAAGGTTATATATTATATATATTTGCAATTTTTAATTCAGCGTTGAAAATAATTAAATATTATTTGTGATATATATTTATATATTGATTTTAATATTGTTCCATGGTCATTTTAAAGCTGTTTCATTCCAACGCTCCAAATGTTGGGCAATGCTTAAGACTATCGATGCATCGTCATACGGAAAAGCGCATTGCTTCAAACCATTAAGGCAAAAATAAAAATACACAAAAACAAAATGTTGTCCAGACAATTTTGTATCCATTTAAGCAACACACATACTATAATTATTGTTTTCCCAAGCCATTAAACATTAACAACGTTCGCAAAGTGTTAAGAAATCAATAGAGTTGAAAGCTTACAAAGTATATCAAATATGTAAATAAATATAAATTACTATATACCGGTGTCGCCTTTGAACATTTATATTCGTTTTTGTGTGTTGGCTTAATGTTGCGCTATCACCCAAAATCGCGTCGCAATGAAAACAAAATAATAAGCCTAAGTTCGAATTTCGAAGTACTTGAAAGTGAGCATAATGATAATCCATTTGATATGCCAGATGATGATGAATGTCCAACAACACCAACAAAATTCACACAATTCACATCCGCAATAAGAGAACTTGTTCTTGGGTATAAATGGAACAGATCAACGGTGGAATAGTATCAGTCAACGCACTACAAGCTTACAGAACGTTTCGACCAAGAACGCAAAACACAACCAATATCGACATGAAAATAAGTTTATTTTGAAATGATATCCGAATAGATTTACTCTATATCGTATTATCCTTATAGTTCCTCATCTGCTTGACACTCATCGTCGCTGTGACGCAGGCTCATATTGTGGCTCCTGTTGCCACCTATGCCGCGGCAACCGCTCTAACCTATGCTGCTGCTCCATCGGTCTACTCGGCTGCCGTGCCGTCCGTCTATGCGGCTGCTGCTATTCCACGTGCCTATACAACATACGCTGCCGCTCTATACCATACCGCTGTCTACTCTGCCTCGTATATGGCATCGCCTTCAGTGTACTCCTCGTATGCTGCACCCGCTGTTGCCATTTATGCCACTGCACCCGCTTTTGTCTCCACGCTTCTCAAGAAGTAAATCAATCAAAAATAACACCACCATTCATCATAAACATATATACATACTAAATGTGTTAATATAAATTGAACTGCAATGAAACTTGACAAAAGATTTTACTTGGTTTGAGGGATTTACTTGCTGAATGAATATTTAAACGGCTGGCAGAGTAATCTGTGCATAGAAGTGGTTGCAACTTAACTAAATTAAATGGAAATGAGTATCATCAAGCAGCATTAACGCCCAGTCAACTCTGTCTGTGGATACATATATTATTTAAAACTAAACACTAAGCGAAAGAGAGTGTAATTTGGCACCTTCTAACTTGGCTTCGTTGCATGTTCGGGCATCGGGGGTAACGACGTTAATGTTATGCAAATGAGTTATCACCGGACTGTTGCAGCTGTGGCACGTGTTTGTGTGGCGTTAACAGAACACACAGAAACCAATTTGGCATCGAGTAAATCGCAACCTGCACAAAATACAGTTAGCTAAACTATTCCACATAGTCTACATAGTAGTTGTAAGACTCGTCATAGTGTTTCCTTTGATCCACTTCCGGACGCGCAACTCGCAAAGATTATGCACAACAGAAAAGTTTTCTGCGCTGTTTTGGGGCATAAAACTTTTACCTAAATCACTTAGACCGAAAAACAATTGTCGGGCATGTCGAAAATCACTCCAAAAACAGACAGCAAACTGCGAGTGCAGTGAAAGAAAGTGAAGACCGAGGGAGAGAGACGACTTTGTGGCAAAGTTTTGGCAGCTTAATTTTGGTAACAGTTGCCAGCAGCGCTTCATCAGCCTACGAATGTGATGTTATTTATGCTTGCAACTTGTTACTGTTAGCCTAAATGTGAGCCGAAAACATTAAGTATACGAAAATCTATCTGGCTATAACTTATTTATGTTATGTATAAAACATTAATTGGCAAAGACATTTCAATGCTAGCCAATAAATAGGCTGAGATTATCAAGTAGCTTGTTAGAAAGGCAATAACTCCTTTACAACCTTCAATTGGAGTGCAGTAATAATGCAATGGCAACTGCTGGGACGAATATCCTTCAAGGGACTTGACTAGGTTGTAAGCCTGCATGTTGCATGCGAACAATCCGATGGCAAATGGAATGAAAACAACATGGAAAACAACAAAACGTAATGACAACTGAGTGGAAAGGCAACAGCACAGAACTAATCCGATATTCATTTCTCATTCCTCCATTGTTAACTTTGTCGCGCATAAATTGACAACAAGCTTTCAAGTATTTTATAAGAGCGTACTAATAAGTGTGTGTGTGTGCATGTTTGTTTGAGTTCCTAAAAGCTATTCCACATAAAGTTCGCAAACTTTTCGAAAATACATTATTTATTTAAATACTTTTTCAAATATTTGACTTAGACCCCATTTACACGCTGAAGTTTTTCACGAAGTTTTTTTTCATTCTGTTTTAAAACTTCCCACTGTTCGATTTTAACTTTCCAACTTCACTCGTACCACTGTTCACTGTCGCTCACCAAGCCGCCACCAATTTCGTTTTTTTGGTTAAGCGGCGCGTGCTGTACTTTTTATTGCTCAACGCATGCGTTAACGGCTACCTTGCACGTGCACGATTCCCGTTCTTTCGATCGGTGATTCCGTTTCACTTTCGCTACCGACTCGACTTGCAGGTGTTCAATTCCCGTTTTTTTTCCTTCCTTTATGTGCACGCGAGACAAAACAGGGTATGACCGGGTATACTCGTTCCACGAACACTTGTTAGTAATGTTTTTTTTTTTTGGGGATTTTTAATTCCAAACTGCACCACTCCTCTTACGCGTTTAAGTCCCTGCTCGGGCGCCACTTGTAAAGTAGTGATTTTGGCTGGGGTATGAAACTCAGTCCGGCCAAGGTTCCACGTTACAAGGATTATTTGAATTTGCCGAAACGTACTCGCGAGTTGGAGGCAAGTTAGTCCGCTTTCACACCGGTGTTAAGATTTCGCGAAGGCTGGCGATCAGGGAGGCGCACGGGACAAGCCACAGTACAAGTACCACCGACAGCACAGGTTATGTTCCCTCACAAATCGAGGTCGCGCGGATGCCAAAGCTCCGTTACCGAACCGGCCGAATGATATGGGAAGCGTGCGGGACGAGCCACAGCACGCGTGCCGCTGATCATTCAGACCCTAACCAAAAATAATTCCAAAACGCATCTACCCGTCCGCCGACCGCGTGTGCACAATGTGCACGTATGTATATGTATATAACCGCGCGCGTATGCGTCAACCGTTCAGCGCCTCTCGGGGTGCAAGTGAAAACACGAGGGTTTGGAATATTCTTAACTTTTATTTGATAACTTACTCTACTCGGTTCCACTTATGGTTTATTCTCAACCTTAGGGTGTGGGAATCGCGTCCGGGCCAATATAACTCTAACCTGGGCCAAAACTCTGTCACTTAATTCGCTTTCACTTATTATGTTCTTTTGTCTCGACACCCGCGTTCACGTCTGTTCACATTCGCTCCCACCTTTCGATTGATTTCGTCGTCTCGCGCTCGGCGTGAGCGCGCCCTTTTCGCCTTTGTGGGTCCGACATTTGGATCGTGTGAGAGTGCACACGACCGCCGCTCTTTTTGCGCTGCTCTCTTAAGTTATCTTATACTATGCTTATTCTATGCCCTTCACCGTACTATACTTATGCTAAACTTAAGGTCTGTTAACGTTAACGTTGCATTTATTCCATTAATATTTACTTCATAGTATTTCGCATTTGTCTTAATATTTCAATGGTTGAAATGATAATAATAATAGTGTTTAATGATACCACATAATAATACTGTTATTTCCATTAATTTATTGTGGGGAGGCCGGCACTTGGCCTACCTCACACTCCCCCCCCCCCCCCCCCCCCCCTTACTTCGTGATTGTGACCATGCCCTTCTGGTGTTTGGTCACGGTGAACTGGTCCGTCCCCACCAAAACCGTGAATCGGTCACGCCGTCCTCTGCGCCCTCGCCTCTTTAACTGCTCCTCGATGGCGTTTATGGCTTTCGTCGTCAATATTGACTCGTTTGGGTGTGCCGTCCACAAACTAGGAATATTCCAAGGGTCCACGCCCGTAGCTTGTGCTTTTGCTTTTTGGCTGTTGAGCGGGATGTCTTCTACAACCAATCCTACCTCGAGGTGTTCATCCCAACCTTCTATCCCTTCGAATTCTTCCATCGGCTCCAACGCATTTGGGCTGTTTTGTTGTGCCTCTTCGGGTTCTTTTTGGCAAATCTTCAAAGGCGGTGTTGGTGTCTGCGGCGCCTCCTGTGTCAGTCCGTCCTCAGCGCTTCCTTCTTCCATGGCTGGGAAAGTCGGAGGTGAAGCCGGTTCCTCTACCTACGGCTGTGAAACCCTTGCGTTTGGCATCTTGACTACTATTGTGGTCACCTCTATTACCTTAAAAATGCAAGCGCCGTCCACGTACGCCCCTGACACCTCCGTGTGTCCAAACACCGTGTGTTTGAAATTGGGGGGTGACGACTCCCGGGTGTGTCGGTAGCGTGGGTGGTTCCGCCGTGGGTCTCACGACCGATTGTGCGCTCCTTGTTGCTCTCTGACCTCTTCGAATTCGTCGCTCCCCTCTTCGTCCTCGACCCTAAACTCCGCGTTGTGCTCGCTCTTCTGCGAGCTGGCTTCCTTCTCCTCGTCGCAATCGGAGTCGCTTCTGACGTTCTCTTCGGGGATAGTGTCCTCCTCATCGTCACAACTCTGACCACTTGCTTCGCTCTCCTCGGGGTTAGTGTCCTCCTCATCGGCACACTCGGCGTCGGGGTGTTCCGCACGAGCTTCCGAGTCGTCTTCGTGGGCACCGTCCTCGTGTTCCCTTGCTATGGTACCGACCGAATCGTCATCGCTGCTTATGACTATTGTGTCGTCCATATTTCGTCAACTATTGAGAAAGATTAGAAATAAATTATTACAATGCTGTTTGAGTGGTGTGTTTTGATAGCGGTTATAGTTAGTTGTTTGTTAGCGAGAGGAAGAGGGAGAGAGAAAAAAAAAAACGCGTTCGCGGATTTTATTCGTGGTTTCTTTGAAGTGGCAAGTGGCTCTCGCTTGTCCACGCTTCCTGCCGGCGGCTTGTGTCGAGATTCTCATTTTCACGTTGAAACGGTTTTAATTGCGAATGCTGGCGGTCCGGCCCTTCCGCTCCTTCCTTTGTTAGGCGTACCACGTTTGGCGATGTAAATTTCTTAACGAGGAATGGTCCATCGTATTTTGGGGCTAATTTCGCTGCGAATCCATCACTCGCTTTGATTTCGCAGAAGGACCCAATCGTTAATTCTGGGGCGCCATTCTGTTCGCCTTAGATTGAAGTTCCTTCCTTGATCTGCTGATGCTCGTTGCTGGTTGCTCTGCGCTATTTTAAACCCCTCTTTCAATCGGTCAGCTTTCTCTGCCGGCGTTTGCGGAATGCTTCCTGTACCTGGCGTCTTTTCATCGAACAGAGTTGCTGGCAGGCGTGGTTCCCTTCCTTGCATTAGGAATGCTGGGGCTTCCAGAAATATATTGTGCTATTATCGTCTTCACCGTTCGGTTTGTTCTTTCCGTGGATTCTCTTGTGGGCAGTATGAGGCTGTGTGTTCCATTTCTACGCCCAGTGAATTCCAAAATGCTTTGAAATTTCGACTCGTGAATTGCACTCCGTTGTCTCATACGAATCTCTTGGGTACTCCAAACTGGCATAGTATTTGTTCCCGGAAGGCTTTCTGTAGCGTTGCTGCCGTTGCTCGTCTTAAGGAGACAAGTTCCACCGTTTTGGTAAATGCATCATGGAATACCAACAGCATCGTGTTAACCTGCTTTGAACGCGGCAAGAGCCCACAAAGTCCGCGCACAGGATGGACATCGGCTCTGAAACCTGGCGGGTCAGCATGTGTCCGGCTGGCTTCCTTTGCTCTGTCTTGAACATCTGGCATTTTCCACAACACTTGACGTATTTGCTGCGTCTCGGAACATTGCCGGCCAATAGTAGCGCTGTGACAACCTCATGATTGTTTTGCGGGTCCCTTGGTGTCCTGCCGTCGGTGCGACGAGGCACTCCTGTAGCACTCGCTTTCTTTGATCCTCGTCGTCGCAGAGCTCGTCTGCTCGGTAACCTAGGTGACGATACAACTGCCCGTTCTCCTCGACGTAATCTGCGTATTTGGTCGGCTCTTTGGCAATTTTCTCTCTGATACCTTAAATCCATTTCCCGGGTGACTGTTGAACAACGGCTTGCTGGAGTTTCTCTAACGGTTCTCGCGATAATGCGTCTGCCACTACGTTGAGTCTCCCTTTCCTGTATCGCACGTCGAATTGGTATTGTTGGAGCTCCAACGACCAACGTGCAATCCTTCCCGACGGGCTTTCTATGGAATTTAACCACATCAAAGCCATGTGATCCGTAACAACATCGAAGCGGATGTAGTCCTCATCGTCTGCTCGGTAACCTAGGTGACGATACAACTGCCCGTTCTCCTCGACGTAATCTGCGTATTTGGTCGGCTCTTTGGCAATTTTCTCTCTGATACCTTAAATCCATTTCCCGGGTGACTGTTGAACAACGGCTTGCTGGAGTTTCTCTAACGGTTCTCGCGATAATGCGTCTGCCACTACGTTGAGTCTCCCTTTCCTGTATCGCACGTCGAATTGGTATTGTTGGAGCTCCAACGACCAACGTGCAATCCTTCCCGACGGGCTTTCTATGGAATTTAACCACATCAAAGCCATGTGATCCGTAACAACATCGAAGCGATATCCCTCCAGATAGCACTTTAGCTTACGGATCCACCACACTATTGCCAGGCACTCCTTTTCTGGTGCCGAGTAGTTCTTCTCCGCCTTGTTTAACTTTCGACTCGCGTATGCTATCACCTTCTCCTGCTGGTCGATAGTTTGGGTCAGCACTGCTCCGAGGCCATAATCGATTGCATCCGTCTGTAGTGTGAACCTTTCTGAAAAATCTGGACATGCCAAGACAGGGGCGGACGTAAGATAGTGTTTGAGACTGTCCAACGCGGCCTGCTGTTCTGCGCTCCACGACCACTTTCGGGTTTTCTTTAACAAGTCTGTCATCGGCTGTACCACAGTTGTGAAATTGGGCACGAATCGTCGGTACCAAGACGCCATCCCTAGGCAACGTCTGAGCTCCTTGATTTTCTTCGGGGATTTCAGCTTGCTGATCGCGTCCACCTTCGATGGATCCGTCTGGATTCGCTTATCACTCACTAGGTGTCCCAGGTACACTAGCTGCCTCTGGAAGAACTAACACTTTTTTTTTGCCCTATGCTGTTCCTTCGTTGCGCTTATTACGATGATGTCGTCTAGATAGGCGAACGCGTGCGGCTGCATCTCTGGTCCGATCACCGTGTCCAAGGCATTTGAAATGTTGCACCAGCCGAGTGTAATCCAAACGGCATCACTTTCCAGTGGAACAATCCTCTGCCGGGCACCGTGAATGCCGTGCACTCCCGACTGTCCGCCGCCATGGGGATTTGCCAATATCCGTGTTTCAGATCCAGCGTTGATATATAGCGTGCGTGCCTCAGTCTTTCCAAAATTTGATTGATTCGGGGCACTGGGTACGCGTCTGGTATTGAGCTGCCTATAGTCCACGCACATCCTCCATTCGTTCGTTTTCTTCCGAACGAGTACGATCGGGGCGCTGTGCGGGCTCCGAGACGGTTCAATGGCTCCTGCCTCTATCAACTCGTCTATTTTCTGGTCGATCACGCTTTGCATCGCCGGGTTCTTGGGATAATACCTCTGCTTTATTGGCTTGTCGTCCTTCATGACGATCCGGTGTTCGGCTACATTGGACACACCCTGTAGTCCCTCAAAGAGTTGTAGCTCCGATTTTAAAAACTCCTGCAAGGCTGGTTCCAAGTCCGCTGGCAATTCTAGCTTTTCTTCGGTGCCCCTTCTGGTCTGGAGTCTGATTCGGGGTCTCCTATCCGACATGCTTCCGCTCCCGCTTTTTCCAGTTGACCCAATGATGGCTCCTTGACGACTGTAATTGTGTCTTCATATGCCTCTCGATTGGGTACCGCGACGTCCTTAACGTGGAATGTCCCCGGGACATTACCTCGTTGTGCACTCCCTGAGCCACACGCTTCACGTTTTTCGTCTCTCGTCGGGTCCGCCTCGTTCGGCTCTTCGGCGCTCTGCAACGTCAACGTTGCTTCGCTGCACTGCATGGTCGTCCCCATCTTACATAGAAAGTCCATCCCCACGATTAAACTATCTAGCATGGATGTTATGACGAGCAGATCTAACGCTATCTCCCTGTCAGTGAGGCTCACCTTTGTTCGTAACACCTTTCTTATTGATATCGTCGAACCATCCGCGAGGTGTGTGTTCGTCGTCGATGACAACACTTCCCCTTTTGACTTTAACCTATTGAAAAAAACCTCGCTCACAAAACTCTTCGTTGCCCCGGTGTCAACCGTCGCCTTCGCCAGTAGGTCCCCGACCCTTACCGTGGCGACTATGCGATTCCTCTCGACTTTAAGAGGGTAATCTAACTCCGGGACTGAATCGCGTCGGCGCCCATCCGATCCCGCCCCAGATGACGCCGCTGCTCGTTTCCCGCTTTTTTCCCACAACATGCTGCACTACTTAGGCCTCGATTGCCACACTGCCTGCAAAACAGCACTCTGGGGTTCGGGCATTCGAGGGAAAAGTGCCCTCCATGTGAGCAGTTGTAGCATACCTTGCCGACTTCTTGTGGCCTACGCTGTTCGTGCCCTATCGTTCTGTTCGAAATTTCTTCCGTTTTATTGGTTCGGGGCGCATTGGGTTCGTTTCTCGCCAACGGCGGCTGGGTTGGCGGGCTCCGGAATGGATTATTTTGCCTGGCGGGAACGTCCACGCCTTCTGCCCTACTCGGGTATCCTGGCCTCCCCGACTGACTGTACCCCGTCTCCCCGTTTTCCGGGCCTGTTATATTTTCGTACTCTGCGACTGCTTGAGTCAGTTTTGCTAGCGTCGAAACGTCCTTTCTACGGATATACAATCGGTACTCCCGCGTCAAATTGTCGTATGCCCTATCTAACTGCTGATCGGGTCTATAATTTGCATGGCGCATGAGTCTCTTCAAGTCGACCAGGTACTCTTTGTAGCCCTCCACGACTCGCTGCCGACGGTCCCTGATCTGATCTTCCAGTCGCTTCAAATACTGCGGGGGTAAAAAGAAATCGAAAAACTCTCTCTTGAAAGTATCCCAGATCGCGTCATTGAGCTCACTTGTTGAGAACCAGCGCGCCGCCATGTCAGTCAACGCCTCGCTCATTGCCCTGGGTATACGATCAAATTCTATGTCATAAGTCCTCGCCCGTTCTTCTAAGGACTCTATGAACGCAAGCGGGTCGGTATACCCATCGAACCTGATTCCCCACTTCCTAATTTGTTCTGGGACGACCACGAAATGCTTAAAGTTTTCGGATCCCCGGTAACCGACGCCCACATCTGGTTTGTAGTCCACCTGCCCCACCTGGGTACTATTCACAGGCGAGGTCGTGAGTGGCACTACTTGTACCCCAGGGGAGATTGCTATCTTAGCATCCTACTCTTTTGGCGGAAACTGCTGCGCCTGACTGAATGGTGGGAATAGTCCCCCCAGTGACCCCGATATCGTCAGCAGGTCGGATTCCGATTTCTGCCGCTCATGCAACCGCCCGGCGGAAATGCTATTCGCAGCGGGTGATTTGCAGGTTTTCGTGAACTGGGACTCCCATTCTAACAAGCGCGTCCGAGTCTCCAAGTCATGAAAGCCCTCCTTAACAAACGTACATACCCGTTTCCGAAGTTCTTCTACCTTTCGAATTTTCTCTAGGCCGAGTTCCTGTGCGCCTACGATTGGGTTGCCATTGTCTCTCGGTGACGCGTTGCTGGGCTCGCTCATTGTTTGGTTAAAATCTTCCTAGTCGTTTTGTAGAACTAGTATTCTAGCGTCGAGTTTTAATTTTATTATTATTTATTTATTTTTATTTTTTTAAACTGTTTTAAATTCTGTGAGTCAAATTCTTAGTTAAATTTTTTTCCCAAAAGTTATTTGGTATTCCAATAATTAATTATAACATTTTTTTTATTTATTTTTAATTATTTTTTTTCTTTAAAACTTCCTTGTTTTATTGAGTTATTATTAATTAAATTTTTTTATAAATAGAATTTAGGTTTGACTTTCAGTTAGTAAAACCAGCTATCACTCGATCGACTTTCAATTTCGTTTTTCCCACTGTTCGATTTTAACTTTCCAACTTCACTCGTACCACTGTTCACTGTCGCTCACCAAGCCGCCACCAATTTCGTTTTTTGGTTAAGCGGCGCGTGCTGTACTTTTTATTGCTCAACGCATGCGTTAACGGCTACCTTGCACGTGCACGATTCCCGTTCTTTCGATCGGTGATTCCGTTTCCACCGTCACTTTCGTCGCGCCGCAAATGATTCCAATCGCACGTTTGCTTTTCGCGATCCCGTTCGCTTAATCGATGCAACCGCTTCAACCGTCACTTTCGCTACCGACTCGACTTGCAGGTGTTCAATTCCCGTTCTTACAATTGGTGTGTACGCTTCCACCGTCACTTTCGTTGTGCCGCGAGAATTGCACAAAAAAAAAAAGCCTGGACTCAATCCGTTTTTTTTTTCCTTCCTTTATGTGCACGCGAGACAAAACAGGGTATGACCGGGTATACTCGTTCCACGAACACTTGTTAGTAATGTTTTTTTTTTTTTGGGGATTTTTAATTCCAAACTGCACCACTCCTCTTACGCGTTTAAGTCCCTGCTCGGGCGCCACTTGTAAAGTAGTGATTTTGGCTGGGGTATGAAACTCAGTCCGGCCAAGGTTCCACGTTACAAGGATTATTTGAATTTGCCGAAACGTACTCGCGAGTTGGAGGCAAGTTAGTCCGCTTTCACACCGGTGTTAAGATTTCGCGAAGGCTGGCGATCAGGGAGGCGCACGGGACAAGCCACAGTACAAGTACCACCGACAGCACAGGTTATGTTCCCTCACAAATCGAGGTCGCGCGGATGCCAAAGCTCCGTTACCGAACCGGCCGAATGATATGGGAAGCGTGCGGGACGAGCCACAGCACGCGTGCCGCTGATCATTCAGACCCTAACCAAAAATAATTCCAAAACGCATCTACCCGTCCGCCGACCGCGTGTGCACAATGTGCACGTATGTATATGTATATAACCGCGCGCGTATGCGTCAACCGTTCAGCGCCTCTCGGGGTGCAAGTGAAAACACGAGGGTTTGGAATATTCTTAACTTTTATTTGATAACTTACTCTACTCGGTTCCACTTATGGTTTATTCTCAACCTTAGGGTGTGGGAATCGCGTCCGGGCCAATATAACTCTAACCTGGGACAAAACTCTGTCACTTAATTCGCTTTCACTTATTATGTTCTTTTGTCTCGACACCCGCGTTCACGTCTGTTCACATTCGCTCCCACCTTTCGATTGATTTCGTCGTCTCGCGCTCGGCGTGAGCGCGCCCTTTTCGCCTTTGTGGGTCGCGACATTTGGATCGTGTGAGAGTGCACACGACCGCCGCTCTTTTTGCGCTGATCTCTTAAGTTATCTTATACTATGCTTATTCTATGCCCTTCACCGTACTATACTTATGCTAAACTTAAGGTCTGTTGATGTTAACTATTAATATTTACTTCATAGTATTTCGCATTTGTCTTAATATCTCAATGGTTGAAATGATAATAATAATAGTGTATAATGATACCAAATAATAATACTGCTATTTCCATTAATGTATTGTGTAGAGGCCGGCATTTGGCCGACCTCACAAGGTTAAAATTATGATTTTTAAATCAAACATGTTTGCTATTTGCCACAGAGTCACTTACCTGGTCCATCCTTGTGGTTGGCAGCTCATCGAAGGGATCCAGCGAAGACCTCATTCCAGCGGCATCATCCAACATCAAAGCAAAGAAAAGAAAATGAGCAAAAATTAATTATTTATTTATTTTTCTCAAACACACAAAATTCGTCACTTATCTGGTCAATATTTTGTCGCCTGCACCCAGTGCTCCTGAAGTCCACACTTCCCACATGGCTGGTGGCATCCGTGAGTGGCACACGGACTCAACACCACAGGCGTCTACCAGCGTCCACCAAAAATTACTGCAAAAACTAATAAAAAAACAATTAAGAAGGCTCTAGTCGGGAGAGCCCGACTAGAAGATACCCTGAACCCAGTTTCAATAAATATATTAAATTTATATAAGTCTTGGTATACTGACTTAACTTCAATCGATTACATTCGATATCTCCGGTGTTTCTTAACCGATTTGGACGAATTTTCAGAAAAGTTATATATTACCCATTACTTCAACCCTCATTTTTAGATTTTCTAACTTCGATATTTTATTGTTATCGATTCAATGTGTGTATCGGAAACCCGAATAGTTATCGATAACTTGAAGCAAACTTGTTCTGCTTATGGTATAGGAGAACTTAAATACAAAATGTGAAGTCTCTAGATCTTGTAGTTTCTGAGATCCACTTGTTCATACAGACGGACAGACGGACGGACAGACGGACATGGCTATATCGTCTCGGCTGTTGATGCTGATCATCAACAGATCTCGTCCATCCTTGTGGTTGGCAGCTCATCGATAGGATCCAGCGAGGACATCATTCCAGCGACATCATCCAACATCAAACGTCCTTCCAGTACCTGCAAAGAAAAGCAAAAATGAATTGTACATTAATTTTTCTCAAACATTCCGAATTCGTCACTTATCTGGTCATCACATTGTCGCTTGAATCCAGTGTTCATGGAGTCCAAACTTCCGGCATGGCTGGTGGCATGGAGTGTGATCCACGAATGAACATCACAGTCACATACCTGGTCCATCCTTGTGGTTGGCAAATCATCGATTGGATCCAGCGAAAACATCATTCCGGCGGCTTCATCTAACATCTAACGTCCTCCAGTACCTGCAAAGAAAAGAAAATGAGAAAAATTAATTATTTATCGTGAAGATCAGACTTCTGGCATGGCTGGTGGCAATGAGTTCTACGGAATCAACATCATAGGCGTCTACCCGCGTCCACCAAAAATATATGCAAAAAACGAATAAAAAACAAGTGGAAACGTTGCAGTCGCACGCAACCGACTGCGGTATACTCGATACCAGTATTAAAACCAGTAAAAAGAGGCCTGATTTCAAAGTGGTACGGACTGGGCAGGAGTGAATCTAGCTCAAAGTTTGTCAAAGGTAGGGAATATGGGGATGGGGCAGTATTGGTGGGCGTGGCATCCACATTTTTGATGCAGATCTTTGTGGGATGTCATTTGCTATCTTCACACCAAATTTGGTGACTCTAGCTTGAAGCTGGGGCAGAATGGGTGGGCGTGGCAGCCAAATTTTTGATGCAGATCATTGAGGGATTTCAATTGCTTTCTTCATACCAAATTTGGTGACTCTAGCTCAAAGTTTGTCAAAGGTGGGGAAAATAGGTATGGGAGCAGTGTTGGTGGGCGTGGCATCCAAAATTTTGATGCAGTTTTTAGGGGGTCATCATCGCCTATCTTGGCACCAAGTTTGGTGGCTCTAGCTCAAAAACTTTCAGAGATATAGGCTTTTTTGACTTTAAAATGCGAGGGGCTGGGGGCGGAATGGGTGGGCGTGGCTCCAAAATTTTTGATGCCATTTTTTGGGGGTTGCTAGTCGCTATCTTCTCACTAAATTTGGTAGTTCTAGCTGTAAGGATGTGCGAATATGGGGACTTATCGCTTTTGAGTTTTCGAATATAAATATTTTAAATCAAACTTATTTGCTATTTGCAACAGAGTCACTTACCTGGTCCATCCTTGTGGTTGGCAGCTCATCGATAGGATCCAGCGAAGACATCATTCCATCTGCATCATCCAACATCAGACGTCCTTTCATTAACTGCAAAGAAAGAAAAAAAGCAAAAATTAATTTTCAAGTCTCTAGCTTGAAGGGTGTGGAAAAAAGTTGCGTTCATACAGACGGACAGACACCATGACGGACATTGCACAAACTCAATATATTCTTTACCTTCGGTATCGAGTATAAATAGTTAAAATTTTGATTTTTAAATCAAACATACACTGAGAAAAAAAAATAAGAACAAACGTTTTTAATTTTTCAGACTTTTCGTTCTAATATTTTTGGTATTAAAATACGAACGGCGTTCTTAAAACATGTCCTTATTTTGATTTTTTTTCTTAAATTATGACCATACGCTCTTGATTTAGGAACCGTATGTTTATATTGGTCCATTATAAGAACACTGTTCATAAAATATGAACGCATTAACCACCCGAAGCTGAGCCTAAGTTTTATTAGTTGACATTAAACTTAACTGCGAACGAAATTAGTTCGGCAACAGCGCAATAGCTATTATTATTAACCATTAACAAAACAGCTTTATACGGTACAATACCTAAAATATCTCCCCCCCATAGCCATAATACGTTATATAACAATATTATAATAGCTTATATCTTTACTAGAATTACCCACCAATTAGAGTCTCATGATACTGAATTCAAAGTGTTAAAAAATTAAATTTTTTTTTAAAAAACAACAATAAATGCTTTTTCAAATTCAAGGACCAATTTTTCTTGAATTAAGAACCAAAGTTATCATATTAAGAACGGTTTCAAGAACATTTCGTTATTTTCGGTCTTAAAAATTCCGTTCTTAATTTAAGAAGACCGTTCTCATATCAAGAAAATCCGTGCTTAGGCAGTTATTGTCAACGGATGTTCTTGATCTTGCACTAGCGAGAACGGATTTTTTTCTCTGTGTATATGCTATTTGCAACAGAGTCACTTACCTGGTCCATCCTTGTGGTTGGCAGCTCATCGATTGGATCCAGCAAAGACATCATTCCAGCGGCATCATCTAACATCAAACGTCCTTCCAGTAACTGCAAAGAAAAGAAAAAAGCAAAAATGAATTTTACATTGATTTCTCTCAAACACTCCAAATTCGTTACTTATCTGGTCATCACATTGTCGCCTGCACCCAGTGCTTGTGGAGTTCACACTTCCGGCATGGCTGGTGGCAATGAGTTTGATCCACGGAATCAACATCATAGGCGTCTACCAGCGTCCACCAAAAGTTGCTGCAAAAAAAGAGATGAATACAAAATAGTTAAAATAAGATTTTATATAAAACAATTTTACTATTTTCAACTAAGTCACTTACCTGGTCCATCCTTGTGGTTGGCAGCTCATCGATAGGATTCAGCGAAGACATCATTCCAGCGACATCATCCAACATCAAACGTCCTTCCAGTACCTGCAAAGAAAAGAAAAAAAGCAAAATGAATTGTACATTAATTTTTCTCAAACATTCCAAATTCGTGACTTCTCTGAACGCTGATAACATATTTCAAGCAAATACCAATGTTTACAAGAAGAGAATAAGACAAAGAATATTAAGATATAAAAACTACGACAGTGATGATATTGTAAATTATAAGCGAGAAATTGTTACACTTTATATTCCATTTAAAAATAAAGCAAAACAAGTGGAAACGTTGCAGTCGGACGCAACCGACTGCGGCATACTCGATACCAGTATTAAAACAGGTAAAAAGAGGCCTGATTGGAAAGGGGTACGGATGGGGCAAGGGTGTACGCTGCCTTAAAGATTCTCCGATGAAGATGGGGATGCCATCAGCTGTCTTCCTTCCAAATTTTGTGACTCTAGCTCAAAGTTTGTAAGAGCTGTGGAAAGGGGGGCTGGGGGCGGTATGGGTGGGTGTGGCATCTAAATTTTTGATGCAGATCTTTGTGGAATGTCAATTGCTATCTTAATACCAAAATTGGTGACTCCAGCTCGAAGTTTATAAAAAGTGGGGAGAGGGGGGCTGGGAGCAGTATGGCTGGGCGTGGCATCTAAATTTTTACTGCAGATCTTTGCGAAATGTCAATTGCTATCTTCATACCAAATTTGGTGACTCTAGCTCGAAAATTGTTTAAAGTGGGAAAGGGGGGTTTGGGGGTGGTATGGCTGGGCGTGGCATCCAAATTTTTGACGCAGATCTTTGTGGAATGTCAATTGCTATCTTAATACCAAAATTGGTGACTCCAGCTCGAAGTTTATAAAAAGTGGGGAGAGGGGGGCTGGGAGCAGTATGGCTGGGCGTGGCATCTAAATTTTTGTTGCAGATCTTTGTGGAATGTCAATTGCTATCTTCATACCAAATTTGGTGACTCTAGCTCGAAAATTGTTTAAAGTGGGAAAGGGGGGTTTGGGGGTGGTATGGGTGGGCGTGGCATCCAAATTTTTGACGCAGATCTTTTTGGAATGTCAATTGCTATCTTAATACCAAAATTGGTGACTCCAGCTCAAAGTTTGTAAAAAGTTGGGAATAGGGGGCTGAATTGGTGGGCTTGGCTCCAAAACTTTGATGCAAGTTTTTGGAGGTTGCTGCCTGCTATCTTCCCACCAAATTGGTGGCTCTAGCTCCACAACTCTGGAAGATACACGCATTCCCGTTTGTGTGGATGGGGGTGGCTAGGGCGGTATCGGTGCGCGTGGCATCTAAACTTTGATGCAGTTTTTAAGGGATCATCATCACCTTTCTTGGCACCAAATTCTGTGGCTATAGCTCAAAAACTGTGGGATATATAGTCCATACTTCCGGCATGGCTGGTGGCAATGAGTTTGATCCACGGAATCAACATCATAGGCGTCTACCAGCGTCCACCAAAAGTTGCTGCAAAAGATATATTAAAAATAATTAAAATTTTGATTTTTAAATCAAACATGTTTACTATTTGCAACAGAGTCACTTACCCGGTCCATCCTTGTGGTTGGCAGATCATCGATTGGATCCTGCAAAGACATCATTCCAGCGGCATCATCTAACATCAAACGTCCTTCCAGTAACTGCAAAGAAAAGAAAAAGATCAAAAATGAATTTTACATTGATTTCTCTCAAACACTCCAAATTCGTTACTTATCTGGTCATCACATTGTCGCCTGCACCCAGTGCTTGTGGAGTTCACACTTCCGGCATGGCTGGTGGCAATGAGTTTGATCCACGGAATCAACATCATAGGCGTCTACCAGCGTCCACCAAAAGTTGCTGCAAAAAAAGAGATGAATACAAAATAGTTAAAATAAGATTTTTATATAAAACAATTTACTATTTTCAACTAAGTCACTTACCTGGTCCATCCTTGTGGTTGGCAGCTCATCGATAGGATTCAGCGAAGACATCATTTGAGCGACATCATCCAACATCAAACGTCCTTCCAGTACCTGCAAAGAAAAGAAAAAAAGCAAAAATGAATTTCACATTGATTTCTCTCAAACACTCCAAATTCGTTACTTATCTGGTCATCACATTGTCGCCTGAATCCAGTGTTCGTGGAGTCCAAACTTCCGGCATGGCTGTTGGCATGGAGTGTGATCCACGAATGAACATCACAGTCACATACCTGGTCCATCCTTGTGGTTGGCAGCTTATTGATTGATCCAGCGAAAACATCATTCCTGCGGCTTCATCTAACATCTAACGTCCCTCCAGTACCAGCAAAGAAAAGAAAATGAGCAAAAATTAATTATTTATTTATTTTTCTCAAACACACAAAATTCGTCACTTAGCTGGTCATCATTTTGGCGCCTGCATCCAGTGTTCGTGAAGATTAGACTTCCAGCATGGCTGGTGGCATGGAGTGTGATCCACGAATGAACATCACAGTCACATACCTGGTCCATCCTTGTGGTTGGCAGCTCATCGATTGGATCCAGCGAAAACATCATTCCGGCGGCTTCATCTAACATCTAACGTCCCTCCAGTACCTGCAAAGAAAAGAAAATGAGAAAAATTTAAATATTATTTATTTTTCTCAAACACACAAAATTCGTCACACTTCTGGTCATCATTTTGTCGCCTGCATCCAGTGTTCGTGAAGTTCAGACTTCCGGCATGGCTGGGGGCAATGAGTTCTACGGAATCAACATCATAGGCGTCTACCAGCGTCCACCAAAAATATCTGCAAAAAACGAATAAAAAACAAGTAAAAACGTTGCAGTCGGACGCAACCGACTGCGGCATACTCGATACCAGTATTAAAACCAAGAAAAAAAGAGGCCTGTTTTCAAAGGGGTACGGATGGGGCAGGGATGTACGCTGCCTGAAGATTCTCCGATGCAGATGGGGTTGCCACCAGCTTTCTTCCTCCCAAATTGGTGACTCTAGCTCGAAGTTTGTAAAGGGTGGGGAGAGGGGGCTGGGGGCAGTAAGAAGTGTGCAAAGCTCTCATGCGCGCACAACAACCATGTGCTCCACCGGAATGTGTTAGGCTCACACAACATGCAATTGAAGAGCACATTTCTGATGAATCTCCTGATTCAGAAGTTTTATTACCACACAACAAACACTGCTATGGAATGAGGAATACTGCTTATACATTGCTCCTGGACAGAATTGCATGTATATAAATGCATATATGATAAATATGCGGAAGAACTATCATTTCCAGGAATTCATTGCGGCGAGCCTCGTAAGTTTAAAGAAAGTTTACACGTAACGGAATGTATGAAAGCCACCAGCGAAATAAGAAGAAAATATCGGCGTGGTGCTACACCTCATCACATTTTGTACATGGTAATGAAGGTAATGAGATGTCGTGTCTTAGAAAGTATGCGTCATAGTTTTAATGTGTCCCAATTCTCGGAAAAGTTACTCGAAGGCAAATTGAAGATCCACAGTTTTACGACGATTGTGCTGAAAAAATTTTGCTTTCTTAAAGTCAATCCCAAATTCTATGGCATATTGGCAACAAAAGCGAAATTATCTCTGTGCTATGATTCGACAATTGGGAAAACCAACTTGTTTTCTCACAATCAGTGCAAACGAGACAAATTGGTCACTGCTTTCAATTTTACATAAGTTAAATGACTATTTTAAAAACATCAATGATGTTAACATGTTAAATGTCATGAACAAATTGAATAGATATATGTGTGCGCACCTTGTTAACGAGGACCCCGTTGTCTGTTGTATCTATTTTCAAAAATTGATTAATTGCAAAGTTATAATCCTTTCCTACACAGGGAATACATAACGAACATCCTGACATACAAACCATAGAGTTAATGAAGAAAATAAGTATGAAAGTATTAAACAGCGTGGAAATGAGTGCTCAGGAAGCTGCTTGGTACCTTTTGCGGCAGCCAATGTGCAAAAGTAGCAGAGACATCGTATTCGTTGCAACAGTTTGGCCAGAGGAAAGACATAAAAGCCAAAAAAGGCGTGCAGTTATGGATAGGGAGGGACAGGATGAAAATTCAACTGATATATGGACGAAATCAGTTTTTGTTTTTTTTAAATATGAAGAAAGGTGTGACGATATGAAGGATGTTTGTCTTGCAGATTTCATTGCTTGGTACTCACCAAATGTGAGAAAAAGAAGTTATCAGAACAGTGAAAACGGTCTTCATTTTGAAGAAGATAATGATTCTCTGAACGCTGATAACATTGTAGTATGCACATATATCGATGGTACACTGTATTTAATGTGCCCAAATCAGTAACACTTGTTGCTGTATAAACATAACACAAAACGGCAACAACACTTTGTCGTTGCATAAACACATTCAAACATACAATTTTAAGTACATTTCAAGTGCACCGAAATATGATCCTACAAGAATAAGACAGCGTCAGCATGTGCCCATGCATTGACCACTTAAGTATACATGTGCATAACACACTCTGCCCGCAGCGACGTAACCGTCGCTTATATATATATAACGCTTATATACAAACGGCTGCGCTGCCACCATAAGCAGCGCACAGCCTTTTGTAGCTTACGATATGTTTAAGCCGACATTGTTAGGATCATTCTCAATAAAGCATTCGGAGCGATATTAACAGTCGCTCCGATCGCAAATAATAAAATAAATATAACTAGCATGAATCTGCTCTGTTAATCAAATAATAACGCGTCGAGTTCGCGGTACTGCACTCAAAGTGCAAAATTTTCAAATATCACAGGAGCAATATGTGGATGGGAAACTAGCCTCGCCCACATACACAGTGTTCAACATATACATGATAAATTAATACATGTACAAATCAAAACATAGTGTCTAATTGGCCAACAAAAGGCAAAGGACGTCAATGACGCACAAGTGTAATGCAATGAAAAAGTAAACTCAGTAAGCAGCAGCAGCAGCATCTCCCAACAACAAACAACAACGACAACAGAAACAGCAAAGAAGAAGAAGAAGCAAAAGAAGGTGTACCCATCGATGGACTTAACTACATGAAAACGCAGTGAGTAGAGTGTGATGTGTGCAAAACGAAGTGGTGTGGTGAAAAGATTAAAAGCCAGAAAGGCTGAATTATTAAAGCTGCTAAACAGCGGCAACACGTTAAAGTGGAACACTTCGGTAAAACTACATGCCGAAGTTGAACATATAAAAAATTTACTAAAAGAAAGAAAAGACCAAACCACAACCACACACACATCCACCTACTCTACAATTACAAATATTGCCAAAATTAATAAAAAAATTACAACCACCAGCAAAGATCGACATCCCCAAACTACAGAAAACCTGCCCGAGAGACTGTAAAGGACCACTAAACACACTTTTTGCGAATACACCTGTGCAGCCAGCACCGGTGCCCCATCAGAGAATCAACAGCCTGTGCAGCCAGCACCGGCACCGTCTGGCGTACCAAGCCAGACTCTGGAAAAGTGAACCGACAGCGTTTCCAAGGGCGCATTTTTTTTTTACTAGCACTGCGTTGCAAAATTTTTTTAATGCACTGCGATGCATAAAATTTTATTTTATAAAAATTAATATTGTAAAATTGAGCGGAATAAAATCTGCCCGATTAGAGCATGGCCTGTAAAGCCATGCAAAACGCAGCCAGGTGATCACTGAAAAGATCAAAATAGGGATAAACACAACATTAAAAACATAATTTAAAATATATATTTAAAAAAAAAAAATATATATATATATATATATAAATATAAAAAATTAAATAATGATGAGGTGGCCAAATTAGAAATATTCAAACAGATTTATCATATGCAATCAGCAAATAAATACGAAAATTTCTATAGACTAACGTACGCAAAAATGGGTATAGTCGACGTCAAGACTGTCGATCCGACAGCTAATGTTATTAACAAAGTAGACGTATCTTCACCCGATTTGCAGTACATGCTAGTTTTAGTAGGCATTATAGTAGCACTCATGCTACTGAATTTAGCTCTTCGAGTTTACAACTCACATACCAAAGGCCTAAAAAAAAAATACACATCAATTAGCAAGGGTACAGATTTAGACAAAATTTAATATAAAAAAAAAAAATAGGATCAAATAAAAATAAAAATAACAATTTAAAGAATTCATGTCACATTAAAAATAATGGAATGGAACGAAATTGCAAAAAATATAGACGCATTTCGTTACAAATTTGATAAATCTTACAAATGCATCAATAAGACGCAGTTATAAAAACGGAAACACTAAAAAAACCATATAGAAATATTAGTAAGGGAATACAATAATATAGTTACCTTAGTAAACAGTTATGGAAAAAGATTCACAACTGAGCACAATAATAAATGTTTAAGGGTAATAAAATCCCTAAACACAAGATTAATTACACTTACCAATAGGCGGCATATTCAGATAAAGGTGTCAGAGAGTCCACATCAATTGGCGGAGTTTGATCCCGACCAATTAAAAGAATTAGACGAATCAATTCAACAAAGTGATGCTGAATCTGATAGTGACATTGAAACACTACAAGAAAGCGATCCAATCGAAACCAAACAGGAAAAAATAACAATCTCTGAAATGGCACAAACAGTAGTAGAATTTATCAAGCTAGCCACATCTCTGATACCAGAGTTTGACGGTAAGCCAGAAAATTTACAAAGTTTTCTAGATTCTTTGAATCTATTAGAAACCTTAAAAGGAACACACGAGCTTACAGCCATAAGCCTTATAAAAACAAAGATAAAAGGCCATGCGAGAAACTTAATAAGTAGTGAGCAGACAATTGCTGCAATCATTACGCAACTATCAAATGCAGTAAAAGGAGAATCGGTAGAAGTTGTATCTGCTAAGCTTCTTAACCTGCAACAGAAAAATAAAACGGCTAACCAATACACCCAGGAGGTGGAGAAACTGACAAAGGCCTTGAAGGCGCCTATATCAGTGAAGGTCTAAGCCAATCACTTGCAAATAAATACAGCACTACAACAGCTGTAAAAGCTATGACCCAAAATTGTTCAATTGATAAAGTAAAACTTATTATGCAGGCAGGCAAATTCACGAACATGAATGATGCCGTTTCCAAATTCGTAAGTTTTTGCACGGAAATAACAGGTCAAAGTAGCAATGTACTATATTATCGACGCGGTGCAAACAACAATAACAGAGGAGGCCGAGGTTATAATCGTGGCAGAAATTATAGCCGTAACAATTACAACAACAATAATAATTATAGCCGCAATAATGGTAATAATTACAGAGGTCGTGGTAACTCAAATAGAGGCAACTACAACAACAACAATAACAGAAACAGGAACGGCAATAACAACAATGTTAGAGTAGCCCAGAATTCTTCGGAAAACTCGCAACAGCCCTTAGGTACACAGCAATAGATAGCAAAAAGGTTCATTCGATTAATCTTAGTGTAAATATATTCGTAACATTCACAAACGTAGCTACAGGAAAAAAATTAATATTTTTAATAGATACTGGTGCAGACATATCTCTGCTAAAAGACAATTCAGACACTTTTAATGATATAGACACATACAACAAAATAAATATTCAGGGAATCAATCAAGGATTAATTCAATCTAAAGGAATGACATCAATAGAAATTCAAACAACTAAATACATAATTTCACACAACTTCCACATTGTCGATTCAACTTTTTCTATACCGTGTGATGGAATTTTAGGAATAGATTTTATTAAAAATATAATTGTCAACTCGATTTCACACCTACAAAGGATCTTCTCATAATAAGACCAGACAATCTAAACTATCCCATATATGTACCCATTAATTACAGCTCTGGTAACAATACAATAGTGTTACCAGCAAGATCCGAAGTTGTCCGAAAAATTGAGCTAACTTCAAATGAAGATAGCATCTTAATTGCGAACCAGGAAATTCAACCTGGTATATACGCAGCTAATACAGTAGTAACAACTGCAAATGCATTTGTCCGTTTACTGAATACAACTAATACAGATCAAATGGTTAATATAAATAAATTGAATTATGAACCATTAGCAAATTATGATATATCCGAAATAAATAACGAAACTAGAATGAACAATGTTATGTCAAAGTTAGCTAAAAATTTTCCAAAACTATTTTATAGACAATTAAAAGGACTTTGTAGTGAATACACAGACATATTCGGACTTGATACCGAATCAATAACCACCAATAATTTTATAAGCAGAAACTAAGATTAAAAGATAATTAACCCGTATATATAAAAAACTATAGAAGTCCTCACAGTCAAAAAGACGAAATTCAAGCTCAAGTCGATAAACTCATTAAAGATAAATAGTTGAACCCTCAGTCTCGGAATACAACAGTCCACTGTTACTAGTACCAAAGAAATCCATAGATAATGAAAAGTAAAAATGGCGTTTAGTTATTGACTATCGCCAAATTAATAAAAAATTACTATCCGATAAGTTCCCACTTCCTAGGATCGATGAAATCTTAGATCAACTAGGAAGAGCAAAATATTTCTCTTGCCTTGACTTAATGTCAGGATTCCACCAGATTGAGCTGGACGAAAACTCTAGAGATATAACATCCTTTTCAACGAGCAATGGCTCTTATCGCTTCACGCGATTACCATTTGGTTTAAACATAGCCCCAAATTCATTCCAAAGAATGATGACTATTGCTTTCTCTGGACTTGAACAATCACAAGCATTCCTTTACATGGATGATTTAATAGTAATCGGTTGTTCCGAAAACCACATGCTTAACAATTTAATTAGTGTTTTTGACATGTGTAGGAAACAAAACTTGAAGCTACATCCTGAAAAATGTTCATTTTTCATGCATGAAGTCACATTTTTGGGACACAAATGCACAGATAAGGGAATCTTACCAGATGACAAAAAATTTGATGTCATATTAAATTATCCAGTCCCACATGACTCGGACAGCGCTAGACGCTTTATAGCATTTTGTAATTACTATAGACGATTCATCAAAAATTTCGCCTTTGCATTTGAATATCTTAAAGCTCAATTAATAAAGCCTACTCTGTTACAATATCCGGATTTTACAAAAGAATTTTGTATAATAATAGATGCTAGTAAGCAAGCCTGTGGTGCAGTGCTAACACAAGTCCACAATGGAATTCAACTTCCAGTAGCTTACGCATCGAGATCATTTACCAAAGGAGAAAGTAACAAGAGTACGACGGAACAAGAGTTAACAGCTATTTATTGGGCAATTACCAAATTTAGACCCTATATCTACGGAACTCAGTTCATAGTAAAAACTGACCATAGACCCCTAACATTTTTGTTTTCAATGACAAACCCCAGTTCTAAATTAACGTGTATGAGACTTGAATTAGAGGAATATAATTTTACAGTAGAGTACCTAAGAGGCAAAGATAATTTTGTAGCCGATGCATTTTCACGAATAACAATATCTGATCTAAAAGACATACAAAATAAAGTCCTGAAAGTCACTACCAGGCACCAAAGTAGACAAAAATCCTGCGCAGGAGATGATAAAGAAGAATTGCAAAAGCAACCTTCAGAAAAGCTTCAAAGCCCAACGTATATGAAGTCATCAAAAATGACGACGTACGTAAAGTAGTGACCTTGCATGTAAAAAATATGCTATGTTTCATTAAACATGGAAAAAAAATTACTGCAAGATATGATGTTAGCGATTTATATACTAATGGAATTCTTGACTTAGGTCAATTCTTCCAAAGGCTTGAAATGCAAGCCGGTATAAATGAAATCAGCCAACTCAAAATGGCACCGTGGGAAAATATCTTTGAAAATATCTCCATAGATAGATTTAAAGAAATGGGCAATAAAATATTAAAATCATTGAGAGTAGCGCTACTCAACCCGGTGACCCTAATAAATAAAGAAAAAGAAGCTATATTGTCTACATTCCATGATAAACCCATACAAGGAGGTCATACAGGCATTTCAAAAACCTTGGCCAAGGTCAAAAGATATTATTATTGGAAATGAATGTCTAAAGATATATCCGAATACATACGAAAATGTCAAAAATGTCAAACATCGAAAATAACAACACATACCAAAACTCCTCTTACACTGACAGAAACACCAACAAGTTCTTTCGACAGGGTAATAGTTGACACTATAGGCCCATTACCAAGATCTGAATATGGTAACGAGTATGTAGTAACGCTTATCTGCGATTTAACAAAATATCTTGTTGCCATACCGATCCCTAATAAAAATGCAAATACTGTCGCTAAAGCAATATTTGAATCTTTTATATTACAGTTCGGTCCGATGAAGACGTTCATTACGGACATGGGAACAGAATATAAAAACTCCATTATAAATGACTTGTGCAAATATTTAAAAATAGACAACATAACGTCTACAGCACACCACCACCAGACAGTTGGAACAGTAGAAAGAAGTCATAGAACTTTTAATGAATATATTCGTTCATACATATCAGTCGACAAAACTGATTGGGATGTATGGCTAAAATATTTCGTATACTGTTTCAACACGACACCTTCTATGGCACATGGCTATTGTCCATATGAATTAGTTTTTGGCAAGCAAAGTAATTTGCCACAATATTTTAATAACATTGATAAAATTAATCCTCTTTATAACATAGAAGATTATGCTAAAGAAAGTAAATATAGAATAGAACAAGCTTATAAGAGAGCTAGAATTATGTTAGAACAACATAAGAGCAAAAATAAAGAATACTATGATAGGAAAATAATTAATTTCGAATTAAAAGTAGGAGATACAGTTTTATTAAGAAATGAAACTGGCCATAAATTGGATCCAGAATAGTTAGGACCCTATTCAGTAATATCAATAGAAAATAATGACAATATTTTAATTAAAGATAATAAAAATAAAAAACAAAAAGTTCATAAGGATAGGTTAAAAATTTTTATTGAATAATATTTCTAGTATGGCCATATATAAGTAAATTACTATTATTATATCATTATTATTGAAATAAATAACGTTTTTATGCATTTAAAAAAAAAAAAAAAAAAATATATATATATATATATAATATATAATATATATTTTTTTTTTTTTTAAATGCATAAAAAACGTTATTTATTTCAATAATAATGATATAATAATAGTAATTTATTTATGTATGGCCATACTAGAAATATTATTCAATAAAAATTTTTAACCTATCCTTATGAACTTTTTGTATATATATATATATATATATATATATATTAACTTACATTCAAACATTTTTATTACTTCAAATACATTTTAAAACTATATTTTTACCTTTTTACTATTTTGAAAAAAGAAAAAAAAAAAAAAAAAAAAAAAAAAAAAGTTTAATTAAAAATTAACACTAAATTTAGATAAATAATCATACTTATTAATTTAAAATAACTACATATATTACGTTATTTCTCAAAAGGAGGGAGATGTAGTATGCACATATATCGATGGTACACTGTATTTAATGTACCCAAATCAGTAACACTTTGTTGCTGTATAAACACATTCACTATTCATAAACACATTCAAACATACAATTTCAAGTACATTTCAAGTGCACCGAAATATGATCCTACAAGAATAAGACAGCGTCAGCATGTGTCCCATGCATTGACCACTTAAGTATACATGTGCATAACACACTTTGTAGCTTACGATATGTTTAAGCCGACATTGTTAGGATCATTCTCAATAAAGCATTCGGAGCGATATTAACAGTCGCTCCGATCTCAAATAATAAAATAAATATATTGAAGTAAATCCTTATATTATAACATATTTCAAGCAAATACCAATGTTTACAAGAAGAGAATAAGACAAAGAATATTAAGATATAAAAACTACGACAGTGATGATATTGTAAATTATAAGCGAGAAATTGTTACACTTATAGTCCATTTAAAAATAAAGCAAAACAAGTGGAAACGTTGCAGTCGGACGCAACCGACTGCGGCATACTCGATACCAGTATTAAAACAGGTAAAAAGAGGCCTGATTGGAAAGGGGTACGGATAGGGCAGGGGTGTACGCTGCCTTAAGATTCTCCGATGAAGATGGGGATGCCATCAGCTGTCTTCCTTCCAAATTTTGTGACTCTAGCTCAAAGTTTGTAAGAGCTGTGGATAGAGGGGCTGGGGGCGGTATGGGTGGGTGTGGCATCCAAATTTTACTGCAGATCTTTGCGAAATGTCAATTGCTATCTTAATACCGAAATTGGTGACTCCAGCTCGAAGTTTGTAAAAAGTGGGGAAATGGGGGCTGAGTGCAGTATGGCTGGGCGTGGCATCCAAATTTTGATGCAGATCTTTGTGGAATGTCAATTGCTATCTTCATACCAAATTTGGTGACTCTAGCTCGAAAATTGTTTAAAGTGGGAAAGGGGGGTTTGGGGGTGGTATGGCTGGGCGTGGCATCCAAATTTTTGCTGCAGATCTTTGTGGAATGTCAATTGCTATCTTAATACCAAAATTGGTGACTCCAGCTCAAAGTTTGTAAAAAGTGGGGAATAGGGGGCTGATTGGGTGGGCTTGGCTCCAAAACTTTGATGCAAGTTTTTGGAGGTTGCTGCCTGCTATCTTCCCACCAAATTTGGTGGCTCTAGCTCCACAACTCTGGAAGATACACGCATTCCCGTTTTGTTGAAGCGTTGGGGCGGATGGGGGTGGCTAGGGCGGTATTGTGGGCGTAGCATCCAAACTTTTGATGCAGTTTTTGGGGGGGTCATCATCGTCTATATTAGTACCAAATTTGGTGGCTCTAGCTCAAAAACTGTGGGAGATATAAGCTTTTGTGACATTAAAATGCGGGGGGCTGGGGGCGGAATGGGTGGGCGTGGCCCCAAAACTTTGATGCAGTTCTGTGGGGTCGTTACCAGTTATCTCCCTACCAAATTCGGAGGCTCTAGCTCCACAAATCTGGAAGATACACGCATTCCCTTTTTTGACGCAGCGTTGAGGTGGATGGGGGCAGCTAGGGCAGTATCGGTGGGCGTGGCATCTAAACTTTTGATGAAGTTTTTAAGGGGTCATCATCACCTTTCTTGGCACCAAATTTGGTGGCTATAGCTCAAAAACTGTGGGAGATATATGCTTTTTGGACTTTAAAATGCGGGGGATGGAGGCGGAATGGGTGGGCGTGGCTACAAAATTTTTGATGCAGTTTTTTGGGGGTTGCTAGTTGCTATATTCTTACCAAATTTAGTAGTTCTAGCTGTAAGCATGTGTGAACCATGTGGATTTATCGGTTTTGAGTTATCGAATTTATCGATTTGCCAGCCCCCCAGTTATCGTAGAAACCCCATCTTGACACTTTAATATACTTTCCCATAGATAAAGATAATTGGAAAGTTTCAAGTCTCTAGCTTGAAGGGTGTGGAAAAAAGTTGCGAGCATACAGACGGCCGGACGGACACCATGACGGACATTGCACAAACCCAATATACTCTTTACCTACGGTATCGAGTATAAACAACTAAAAAGTGAAAAACATAACGTAATTTATTTACATGCTTAGATTTAATTTATATATATATATATATATATATATGTATGTACATATGTATGTATATATGTTATTATTTTTCTTATATATATTGTTAATATGTATAATTTTAGTTATTGTTTTTCGTATGGTTTGGGCTCAACAAAATGGAAATCGGAAAAAAACTATATTTTAAAATCCTACGTGAAAATTCTAAAGCGCGGATGCTAAGCAGTACTCCTATTTTCCAGTGCATACATAGGACATTTTTGAAATTTTTTTCAAATGCCAAATTAACTTATTGTTTTTATGCTCGATACCGAAGGTAAAGAGTATATTGGGTTTGTGCAATGTCAGTCATGGTGTCTGTCCGTCTGTCTGTCTGTCCGTCTGTCCGTCTGTATGAACGCAAGTTTTTTCCACACCCTTCAAGCTAGAGACTTGAAACTTTCCAATTCTTCCAAACTTTCCAATTCTCTAGCTCAAAAATTGTGGGAGATATAGGCTTTTTTGACTTTAAAATGCGGTGGGGAGGCTGGGGACGGAATGGGTGGCGTGGCAGCCAATTTTTGATGCAGATCTTTGTGGGATTTCAAATTTGGTGACTCTTGCTTAATGTTTGTCAAAGGTGGGGAAAATTGGGATGGGGGCAGTGTTGGTGGGCGTGGCATCCAAAATTTTGATGCAGTTTTTGGGGGGTCATCATCGCCTATCCAAATTTGGTGGCTCTAGCTTAAAAACTTTAAGAGACTTAAAATGCGGGGGGCTGGGGGCGGAATGGGTTGGCGTGGCTCCAAAATTTTGATGCCATTTTTGGGTGTTGCTAGTCGCTATCTTCTCACTACATTTGGTGGTTCTAGCTGTAAGGATGTGCGGAATATGGGGATTTATCGCTTTGAGTTTTCGAATATAAATATTTTTAAATCAAACTTATTTGCTATTTGCAACAGAGTCACTTACCTGGTCCATCCTTGTGGTTGGCAGCTCATCGATAAGATTGAACAATTTTTATTAACGCTTTTTCCTATGTAAGGCATAAATATGCGTTTCAGCTTTTTTAAATGTTTAATATACTTAAATTTCAAATCATATAAATACTATGTTTACTTTCATAATTTTTGTTGCACAAACAGACGTATTCTACGGTTAACCTATGCGCCCGTGTAATCTAACACAGGCCAAAAAAATTTTTTTTTGCGGGTCCTCCCTTTTGTCAACCTACAAGTCAGACTGGTCGATCATTAAGCAGACAGCGGAGCGGTACCCATTGATTCCTAGCTCTAGCGGGAGATGTTGGGGTGGGGGGGGTTTTGATGCTGATGCTTAAACTTCCATCCAGCTGAACCATCAAACACAACTATGAGCTTAGTGGTTGAGCTATCCTCTTTCAGCACGCAATTATAGTTTCAGTGACTTAGCATGTGCGACTCAACAATAGACATGTGATTCAGATCCACATACTCTTTGATGAAAGCGGAATACTGAGACTTCAACTCAGGATGACGCTCCAATTTGCGTTCCAGGTTAGAAAAACGACGTTAAGCTGGCTGATAGGAATCCCCAATCAGATCCACAGGATGTTTCACTGGAAGACGAACCGAATATTCGCCAGTGCCTAAACGAGCAAAAGTTTGTTTAAAATGGGCTTCACAGTCAAGTTCCTCCTTGGTAGATTCATTTACTAAACTAGAACAGGATTCTAACTCCCAAAAACGACGTACGATTTCATCAAGCTTATGATCAGGGCTAGTAGTTGGCGTTGAAATCGAGCGATTGGCCATCAATGAGGCAGGGCTTGTTGACGACGTTCCTCCTGTCACTATCCAATCTAATTGAGTTTTTTGGAGAATGGGTAAGCCAGGAGCGAGTTTAATTTGGCCAACGCATAACAATTCAAAAAACAGACCAGCTCCAATTAGAAGATCGATTTGTTGCGGATTCTGGATTCTGGATCAGCCAAGCGAATATTTGAGGGTATATTCCAACGAACAGTGCTAACATCATAGCTCGGCTGATTTCCAGTAACAGACGGAGCAATTAAAACTGAGATGCTAGCCGCGTAGTCAGTTGTTCGCGATTTAAGATTTATATCAGCTGCATAGCGTTCTGAGTCAACACTAGACTCCCCTAGTCCTGAAATCAAAGTAGGCGACCGATGCTTACGTAGCTGAAGGTATTGAGCTTAACGGGATGTAATAATGTGCACCTGTGAACCAGAATCGAGTAGCGCACGGCAAGGAACAAGAACACCAGTGCGCTGATGACAGCAGTTGCCAATAGCACAATGTCTTGACTGAGATTTGGGCTACAAGTGTTGACGAGTATTTTACAGCAGGCGTATGCGGAGCAGATATAATTTGAGAGCCCTCAATCTGAGTCTCAAAATGAAGAGGAGTGTGATGCTTGGCCTTACAGCGATTGCAGGCGGTCGACCAGCACTCTTTCATTCTATGCCCCTTGCGCAGGCAATTAATGCAAAGAGACAGCTTCTTAACCTCGCGAAGATGCGAGTTTGTACACTTTCTGTAGCAAGCTGTGCACAATAATAAAACTTGCAATCTGCTCAACGCTGCACATGCCTTGAAGAGCGCGGATGTTGGCGTTTACGGTATCCGTAAGGGTTCGAGGTTTAACCGCTGACGACGACTCGATGCAATCCAAACCCAAAATCTCAGTGACATGTGCCTGAAAAATAAAAAGCTTGTTATTAAACCGCTTTTTTAGTAAATCTAACGCAATTGAATAGTTAGCACTGCTGATTTCCAACGATGAAACACACTCCAGGGCTGGTCCTTTCAGGCTCGATCTTAAGTGCTGAAATTTTTCCACATCTGAAACTCCTGAGTCGCTGTCAATGATTGACGAAAACATTGAAATGAAATCTGCATACTTTGTGTAGCCTGCGCTGAAGTCTGGAAGCTTGATAACTTTCGCTTATTAAGTTCGCATGCATACTGTTAAATTGCATCCCCAAACTACAGAAAACCTGCCCGAGAGACTGTAAAGGACCACTATACACACCTCTTTGCGAATACACTTGTGCAGCCACCACCGGTGCCCCATCAGAGAATCAACAGCCTGTGCAGCCAGCACCGGCACCGTCTGGCGTACCAAGCCAGACTCTGGAAAAGTGAACCGACAGCGTTTCTAAGGGCGCATTTTTTTTTACTAGCACTGCGTTGCAAAATTTTTTTAATGCACTGCGATGCATAAAATTTTATTTTATAAAAATTAATATGTAAATTGAGCGGAATAAAATCTGCCCGATTAGAGCATGGCCTGTAAAGCCATGCAAAACGCAGCCAGGTGATCACTGAAAAGATCAAAATAGGGATAAACACAACATTAAAAACATAATTTAAAATTTATAATTAACAAAAAAAATTTTTGTATACTAAGTAAAAATTATAATTTAAATTGACAAAAAAAAATTTTTTTTATGTTAAGTAAAAATCATGAAATAAAATTAAATTGAATTTAACAAAAATTTTTTAAACAATAATGAGGTGGCCAAATTAGAAATATTCAAACAGATTTATCATATGCAATCAGCAAATAAATACGAAAATTTCTATAGACTAACGTACGCAAAAATGGGTATAGTCGACGTCAAGACTGTCGATCCGACAGCTAATGTTATTAACAAGTAGACGTATCTTCACCCGATTTGCAGTACATGCTAGTTTTAGTAGGCATTATAGTAGCACTCATGCTACTGAATTTAGCTCTTCGAGTTTACAACTCACATACCAAAGGCCTAAAAAAAAAATGCACATCAATTAGCAAGGGTACAGATTTAGACAAAATTTAATATAAAAAAAAAAATAGGATCAAATAAAAATAAAAATAACAATTTTAAAGAATTCATGTCACATTAAAATAATGGAATGGAACGAAATTGCAAAAAATATAGACGCATTTCGTTACAAATTTGATAAATCTTACAAATGCATCAATAAAGACGCAGTTATAAAAACGGAAACACTAAAAAACCATATAGAAATATTAGTAAGGGAATACAATAATATAGTTACCTTAGTAAACAGTTATGGAAAAAGATTCACAACTGAGCACAATAATAAATGTTTAAGGGTAATAAAATCCCTAAACACAAGATTAATTACACTTACCAATAGGCGGCATATTCAGATAAAGGTGTCAGAGAGTCCATATCAATTGGCGGAGTTTGATCCCGACCAATTAAAAGAATTAGACGAATCAATTCAACAAAGTGATGCTGAATCTGATAGTGACATTGAAACACTACAAGAAAGCGATCCAATCGAAACCAAACAGGAAAAAAATAACAATCTCTGAAATGGCACAAACAGTAGTAGAATTTATCAAGCTAGCCACATCTCTGATACCAGAGTTTGACGGTAAACCAGAAAATTTACAAGAAATTTACAAAGGCAGTGTTGGTGGCGTGGCATCCAAAATTTTGATGCAGTTTTTGGGGGGTCATCATCGCCTATCCTGGCACCAAATTTGGTGGCTCTAGCTCAAAACTTTAAGAGACTTAAAATGCGGGGGGCTGGGGCGGAATGGGTGGGCGTGGCTCCAAAATTTTTGATGCCATTTTTTGGGTGTTGCTAGTCGCTATCTTCTCACTACATTTGGTGGTTCTAGCTGTAAGGATGTGCGGAATATGGGGATTTATCGCTTTTGAGTTTTCGAATATAAATATTTTTAAATCAAACTTATTTGCTATTTGCAACAGAGTCACTTACCTGGTCCATCCTTGTGGTTGGCAGCTCATCGATAAGATTGAACAATTTTTATTAACGCTTTTTCCTATGTAAGGCATAAATATGCGTTTCAGCTTTTTTAAATGTTTAATATATTTAAATTTCAAATCATATAAATACTATGTTTACTTTCATAATTTTTGTTGCACAAACAGACGTATTCTACGGTTAACCTATGCGCCCGTGTAATCTAACACAGCCAAAAAATTTTTTTTGCGGGTCCTCCCTTTTGTCAACCTACAAGTCAGACTGGTCGATCATTAAGCAGACAGCGGAGCGGTACCCATTGATTCCTAGCTCTAGCGGGAGATGTTGGGGTGGGGGGGGGTTTTGATGCTGATGCTTAAACTTCCATATCCAATAATTCCATTTTTAATATTTTAAATTTTTATACTTCCGTTCATTTTTCATTCTTATTTTCGTACTTAAAATTAACAAAATCTATCTTAACTTTTATTCATTATTATGCTTAAAATTTATCTTCTAGAAATTTGCTTTTATTTTAATTTTGTAAAAATAGTTGTTTTCATTTTATGAACTCTAAATTTTTATTTTCAAAAAAAAAAATATTTTGTTCTCATTGTTATTTTCAAAAAAAATATTTTGTTTACTAAAATATATTTTGCATTTAATTTATTTCATTAAAACTTTCAACTCAAAATTACGTAAAATAAGTCACTAATTATTATTAAATAGTTTTAATAATTATTTGCGTTAACTAACATTACTACTAGTTAACCTCTAATTATGGGTAAGTCTCTTTATTCACTATTTTGCTTCAACTAACTAAAAACTTGATTAACTACTCGACACTTGCTGGAAATATTATTCATGGTTAGAGATTGTTGAGCTATTGAGCTTTTTCAATAGCTATCGAATTTCCAAAATGTCACTCAACAAATTATAAATGCTGCGAGATTTGCATTAATATAATTTGGTTTATTTTGCCTTCGTGGCCGAACTAAATTAATTTACAAACGGTTTAAAGTTGAATATACTAACTAACTCCGATTTTGGCTGTGTTTGTCGCGAAACAGACAACGATCGATGATGAGTTACCGACGAATTTTATTGAACTGAACTGCTACTGAACTGAATTGCAGCAGCAGCTTGCACTCAGCTGAAGGCCAAGGGCAAACAATAGACAATGTAATAAACTAAGTATAGAGCTTATGCAAAACAATAGTTAGAATTTACGTTAATTTTCTCTTATGCTGCGCAGAGCATTATAGGTTAGAGCGATTAGAGATAAGAGAGTTATGGTTCTGTTGATGCTGCTTTTGGTTTAGTTAACTGCGTATCCAAACATTCTCCCCCCGTTGGAAGACATGGGCTTTAAACAACATCCTATTTGGGAAGCGCACATAGTTTGCGCACAGCTTTCTTGATAATCCCAGTTGATGTCTTGAGAACAGCTACTCGGGAGACGCCGAAAGGACCAGCAACAAGCTCAACCACACGAGCCAGTTGCAATTTAAGGGGCGGCAAGTTTTCGTCCTTTACCAGAACAACATCATTGTTCATCATCGTTCAGCGCGGTGACAGCAGGCTCTGGGTACAGTGCGAGTGGAACACCACCAAGGAAGTGCGCAGGAGTGAGTACATCCAGATCTGCAGGATGTTCTGAAAGTGGAAAAAGAGGTCGTGAATTCATTATTGCGGCAATGTGGCAAACGAGTGTGCGAAGATCATCCAGGGGCAAAAGCGAGGGTCCGACCGATCGATAAAAATGATATTTTGATGTCTTCACCGCCGCCTCCCAAAGTCCACCGAAGTGTGGCGAAAGAGGTGGGATAAAATCCCATTCAAGGTCATCAGAAGTACAAAATTCTCGGACAGTGTTGATGTGTTTCTCGCTGAGGAAGAGCCGCTTGAGATCAGCTAGTTCATTCTTGGCTCCCACGAAATAAGTAGCATTGTCCGACCATATGCGAGTAGGTTTACATCTAGTTAAAATGAAACGCTAAAGTGCATTTAGAAAAGCTGCTGTAGACAATCAGGCACCAGTTCGAGATGCACTGCCCTTTTCGCAAAGCAGATGAAAACCGATATATTGCATTTTACAGGACCTTTGCTTCGAACTTCACTC
Source organism: Scaptomyza flava (assembly GCA_030179655.1). Lineage (NCBI taxonomy): Eukaryota > Metazoa > Arthropoda > Insecta > Diptera > Drosophilidae > Scaptomyza > Scaptomyza flava. The sequence goes on from JARNME010000094.1 coordinate 86,260, forward strand.
TTGAAGTAAATGGTCCACAGTAGTCCACTCCAGTGACAGCGAAAAGATGTGAGCCACTCACACGATCCCGCGGAAGATCCGCCATGATTGTCCCAGCTAGGACCGGTTTAGCTCGAAAGCACATGATGCATTTGCTTGTCACGCTGGAGACAGTCTTGCGACCACCAATAGGCCAATAGTAGAGCCGAGTGTGAGCAAGAAGCGAACGAGGTCCAGCATGCAGCTGACGCCTGTGAAAATGCATGATGATGGCGCGTGTGACAGGATGATGGCTCAAAAGAATCACAGGATGGTGAGCATCGAAATCCAGACTCGAGTGCTTTAGACGGCCACCTACACGTAGAAGTCCAAACTCAGCCATGAACGGGGTAAGCGAGGCAATAGAGCTGGATGATTTGATGGTTCGTCCGCTGTGAAGATTCCTATATTCATCGCTTAGGTTGGCCATCTGGGTGCTGCGCAACAGTAATTGGGTGCCTTTGTGTATACACTCTGTAAGACCGGGATGCCTGATTTGATATCAAAATTTATATATGAAACCGAACACACGCCGTAAGTGGTGAAAGGAGTTTACAAATTTACATCCTATGCTGACATCAAAACATTTAGAAGCACCAATTAGTGCTCTTTGCCGGAGCTCTGGAAGCGTCTGGGCTGGTAGATGCAGGCGATTCGCACTCTCCCTTCGTTAAGAAATCGGGACCATGAGACCATAACGATGATTCTAAAAGTTCGCTGGGAAGTGCTCCTCTAGACAGAATGTCTGCCGGATTGCATGCCATTGGTACGTAGCGCCATTCCATTCCTGCCGATATTCTTGGATTAACAATATGCGATTAGCTGTGAACGTTTGGAATCGGGAAGGCTCATCACGTATCCAGGATAAGACAACTGCAGAATCCGACCAACGATAACACCTACAATTGAACAATTCATTTGAGCTACCTCTCGAATTAGCTGCGATAGAAGTGCAGCAGCAGATAAATCCAGCTTTGTTATTGTAAGAGTCCGCAAGGATGCCACACGAGACTTAGAGCACTAAAGATGAGCTAAGCACCTTCCGCCTGTTATAGATACGAAGTAAATGCATCCACCGTAAGCTTCAATGCTAGCATCACTAAATCCATGAACTTTGATGATGCCCTCTGGAACGATAATCAGACGCGGAAGCTTTATTTTCTCCGTATGAGAAATGTCAGCACATAAACTGTTCCAGGGACAATGAAGGGATGCAGGAAGACTTTCATCCCAATCCAATGTTCTCATCCAGAGGTGCTGCATAAAAATCTTGGCCTCGGATATCACGGGTCCGATAAGCCCAAGCGGATCATAGAATCGAGCATGGTAAAAAGTACGGTCCGTTTGCTAGGCTTGCCAGGCGCTTTCATCGGAGAGAAGTTGAACAGAAGGCAGTCTGAAGCTGGATTCCATGCCAATCCAAGCGTCTTAGTGATATCTGTGCCATCATCAAACTTAAGAAAGGTCTCTTTATCTTCATCAGGCACCTGTTGAAGAACGCTAGGATCATTGGAATACCATTTCCGAAGCTTGAAACTCCTTTCCGTAAAGACTGACTGTTTGATGCATGTTTTCAACTACTTTTTGAGAAGAGTCACCTCCAGTGATGAGATATTCTACGTAGAAATCACTCAAGACCACCTTAGATCCAACAGGAAACTATCTTTTGTCATCAATGGCCAATGCTGCTGATGAGGCGCATCATGCCAAAGGATGCATTGCAGGTACGCGTCGGATTCAGCCATCCTAACGCAACTTTACATTTTGCAAATGTCACCAGATAAGGCTACTGAAAATGTTCTAAATTGCAAAAGAGTGCTGAAAAGCTTGCGTTGTATTGTTGGGCCTGTCATGAGGATTTCATTAAGCGAATAACCAGACGAAGACACAGCTGAACCATCAAACACAACTATGAGCTTAGTGGTTGAGCTATCCTCTTTCAGCACGCAATTATAGTTGCAGTGACTTAGCATGTGCGACTCAACAATAGACATGTGATTCAGATCCACATACTCTTTGATGAAAGCGGAATACTGAGACTTCAACTCAGGATGACGCTCCAATTTGCGTTCCAGGTTAGAAAAACGACGTTAAGCTGGCTGATAGGAATCCCCAATCAGATCCACAGGATGTTTCACTGGAAGACGAACCGAATATTCGCCAGTGCCTAAACGAGCAAAAGTTTGTTTAAAATGGGCTTCACAGTCAAGTTCCTCCTTGGTAGATTCATTTACTAAACAGAACAGGATTCTAACTCCCAAAACGACGTACGATTTCATCAAGCTTATGATCAGGGCTAGTAGTTGGCGTTGAAATCGAGCGATTGGCCATCAATGAGGCAGGGCTTGTTGACGACGTTCCTCCTGTCACTATCCAATCTAATTGAGTTTTTTGGAGAATGGGTAAGCCAGGAGCGAGTTTAATTTGGCCAACGCATAACAATTCAAAAAACAGACCAGCTCCAATTAGAAGATCGATTTGTTGCGGATTCTGGATTCTGGATCAGCCAAGCGAATATTTGAGGGTATATTCCAACGATCAGTGCTAACATCATAGCTCGGCTGATTTCCAGTAACAGACGGAGCAATTAAAACTGAGATGCTAGCCGCGTAGTCAGTTGTTCGCGATTTAAGATTTATATCAGCTGCATAGCCTTCTGAGTCAACACTAGACTCCCCTAGTCCTGAAATCAAAGTAGGCGACCGATGCTTACGTACTGAAGGTATTGAGCTTAACGGGATGTAATAATGTGCACCTGCGAACCAGAATCGAGTAGCGCACGGCAAGGAACAAGAACTCCAGTGCGCTGAACAGCAGTTGCCAATAGCACAATGTCTTGACTGAGATTTTGGGCTACAAGTGTTGACGAGTATTTTACAGCAGGCGTATGCGGAGCAGATATAATTTGAGAGCCCTCAATCTGAGTCTCAAAATGAAGAGGAGTGTGATGCTTGGCCTTACAGCGATTGCAGGCGGTCGACCAGCACTCTTTCATTCTATGCCCCTTGCGCAGCAATTAATGCAAAGAGACAGCTTCTTAACCTCGCGAAGATGCGAGTTTGTACACTTTCTGTAGCAAGCTGTGCACAATAATAAAACTTGCAATCTGCTCAACGCTGCACATGCCTTGAAGAGCGCGGATGTTGGCGTTTACGGTATCCGTAAGGGTTCGAGGTTTAACCGCTGACGACGACTCGATGCAATCCAAACCCAAATCTCAGTGACATGTGCCTGAAAATAAAACGCTTGTTATTAAACCACTTTTTTAGTAAATCTAACGCAATTGAATAGTTAGCACTGCTGATTTCCAACGATGAAATACTCTCCAGGGCTGGTCCTTTCAGGCTCGATCTTAGGTCCTGAAATTTTTCCACATCTGAAACTCCTGAGTCGCTGTCAATGATTGACGAAAACATTGAAATGAAATCTGCATACTTTGTGTAGCCTGCGCTGAAGTCTGGAAGCTTGATAACTTTCGCTTATTAAGTTCGCATGCATACTGTTAAATGCTGCTGCGCGCTTTCACGACCTTAAAGCCGGATCGCCAACTCCTCTTCGATGAGATGCCCAATATGCTCCGGAGCAATAGCTTTGGCCATCCGCTTCACTTGCTCGTTAATAGCCTTAGCCTTAGCTATATACAACGGAGCACCAAGTGTCGGAACTTCTGTATTATTAATCACCTCAACAGTATTCGGCATGTTGAATATGTTTTGATTTTAAATGTACACGCACCGAATAAAGTCTTAGAGCCACTGATGCCGGACACTTGCAAGCTATTGTTCAAAGCACAGTGTATGTCAAGCACAATTCAAATTATTGCCTCGAAAAACAGTTTCATATATTACAGTTTTGTATGCACTGACGTTCTTGCGACTTACTTATTTTTGAAAGTGCAGCTGGCAACAACGTAACGTAATTTAATTGCACCAATATACCAAAAAAACGGCAAACATCTTGAGCACAAGCAAATGTAAAGCGAAACGGGAGCAGCAATAGAAATTGCAGAAACGGTTGCTGTAGCAGAAACGGTTGCTGCAGCTGTTAAATGTTTAAGGATACAAGAGAAGATAATGCGCGGGCGTCAATGCAGGTCAAACACCTTAATGCAAAAGCGAACGCATAAACGAGCCACAACAGCGAAAACGATAAAAAAGCGCGGGCGCGCTTTAGTAACTCTATAAGTTAAATAACTTGTTAATTATTTAAACAAATGTAATCACGTCGGGGTCACCAAATTTTGAGCTTTTTCAATAGCTATCGAATTTCCAAAATGTCAACTCAACAATTATAAATGCTGCGAGATTTGCATTAAATAATTTGGTTTATTTGCCTTCGTGGCTGAACTTAAATTAATTTACAAACGGTTTAAAGTTGATTATTGCAACTTACCCCGATTTGGGCTGTGCAATAAATAGCGATTTTTCGTTTGTCGCGACATAGACAACGATCGCTGCTGAGTTACCGATGATTTTTATTGAACTGAACTGCTGCAGAACTGAATTGCAGCAGCAGCTTGCACTCAGCTGAAGGCCAAGGGCAAACATAGACAATGTAATAAACTGAGTATAAGAGCTTATGCAAAACAATAGCTAGAATTTTCGTTAATTTTCTCTTATGCTGCGCAGAGCATTATAGGTTATAGCGATTAGAGATAGAGAGTTATGGTTCTGTTGATGCTGCTTTTGGTTTAGTTAACTGCGTAACCAAAGAGAAATGTATAAAAATACTAGCTGACCCGGCCACGCGTTGCTGTGGCTAAAGTTTTTATTATATAACATTATAGTAAACAATCTAAAAGGAGCAATAAGAGAACATCAGTCACGGACTCCACTATGCTTTTTCACACAGATGGTATTTGTAAAATATGGTGATCTCCTTATATGACTTTCTACTACTATAACCCTTTAGTACAATGAAATTATTTACGAACAAATACGAAAATGTTGATGTTGGTATACAAATTCACTGGATTGAGATTTGAAGGGGAAGTTCGTTGAACACAATTAATTAAATGTTCTTACACTTGATATTAAGCAGAAATCAGTACAAAATAAAATTTATCAGATTTATTATTTCCATTTAACTTTATAACAAATAAGTATATTTCAGTATACATGTGACGCTTAAACTCATGAACTTTTCTTAAACTTTTAAGCATTAATATCTATTTTTATACCCTTAACCCATAAAATGGGTAAATAAGGGTATAATGGCTTTCTGCAAAAGTATGTACAGGCAGAAGGAAGCATCTCCGACCCCATAAGTATATATATTCTTGATCAGCATCAACAGCCGAGACGATATAGCCATGTCCGTCGTCCGTCCGTCTGTCCGTCTGTCTGTCTGTATGAACGCGTGGATCTCAGAGACTACAAGAGCTAGAGTGTAGTATGCACATATATCGATGGTACACTGTATTTAATGTACCCAAATCAGTAACACTTTGTTGCTGTATAAACATAACACAAAACGGCAACAACACTTTGTCGTTGCATAAACACATTCAAACATACAATTTCAAGTACATTTCAAGTGCACCGAAATATGATCCTACAAGAATAAGACAGCGTCAGCATGTGTCCCATGCATTGACCACTTAAGTATACATGTGCATAACACACTCTGCCCGCAGCGACGTATCCGTCGCTTATATATATATAACGCTTATATACAAACGGCTGCGCTGCCACCATAAGCAGCGCACAGCCTTTTTGTAGCTTACGATATGTTTAAGCCCACATTGTTAGAACATTCCCAATAAAGCATTCGGAGCGATATTAACAGTCGCTCCGATCTAAAATAATAAACAAATAACTTGAGTTCTATTATTATATGGCGACCGTGAGCATGAATCTGCTCTGTTAATCAATAATAACGCGTCGAGTTCGCGGTGCTGCACTCAAGTGCGAAAATAATAAAGAAAAGATCGAAATTTTTACGCAAATTCGTGTGCAAACACACAGGAGCATATGTGGATGGGAAACTAGGCTCGCCCACATACACAGTGTTCAACAATACATGATAAATTAATACATGTACAAATCAACAAAAGGCAAAGGACGTCAATGACGCACAAGTGTAATGCATGAAAAGTAAACTCAGTAAGCAGCAGCAGCAGCATCCCCCAACAACAAACAACAACGACAACAGAAACAGCAAAAGAAGAAGAAGAAGCAAAAGAAGGTGTACCCCATCGATGGACTTAACTACATGAAAACGCAGTGAGTAGAGTGTGATGTGTGCAAAACGAAGTGGTGTGGTGAAAAGATTAAAAGCCAGAAGGCTGAATTATTAAAGCTGCTAAACAGCGGCAATACGTTAAAGTGGAACACTTCGGTAAAACTACATGCCGAAGTTGAACACATAAAAATTTACTAAAAGAAAGAAAAGACCAAACACAACCACACACACATCCACCTACTCTACAATTACAAATATTGCCAAAATTAATAAAAATTACAACCACCAGCAAAGATCGACATCCCCAAACTACAGAAAACCTGCCCGAGAGACTGTAAAGGACCACTATACACACCTCTTTGCGAATACACCTGTGCAGCCACCACCGTGCCCCATCAGAGAATCAACAGCCTGTGCAGCCAGCACCGGCACCGTCTGGCGTACCAAGCCAGACTCTGGAAAAGTGAACCGACAGCGTTTTCCAAGGGCGCATTTTTTTTTACTAGCACTGCGTTGCAAAGTTTTTTTAATGCACTGCGATGCATAACATTTTATTTTATAAAAATTATATTGTAAATTGAGCGGAATAAAATCTGCCCGATTAGAGCATGGCCTGTCAAGCCATGCAAACGCAGCCAGGTGATCACTGAAAAGATCAAAATAGGGATAACACAACATTAAAAACATAATTTAAAATTTATAATTAAAAAAAAAAAATATATATATATATATAATATAAAAAATTAAATATAATGAGGTGGCCAAATTAACATATTCTAACAGATTTATCATATGCAATCAGCAATAAATACGCAAATTTCTATAGACTAACGTACGCAAAATGGGTATAGTCGACGTCAAGACTGTCGATCCGACAGCTAATGTTATTAACAAAGTAGACGTATCTTCACCCGATTTGCAGTACATGCTTGTTTTAGTAGGCATTATAGTAGCACTCATGCTACTGAATTTAGCTCTTCGAGTTTACAACTCACATACCAAAGGCCTAAAAAAAAATACACATCATTAGCAAGGGTACAGATTTAGACAAAATTTAATATAAAAAAAAAAATAGGATCAAATAAAAATAAAATAACAATTTAAAGAATTCATGTCACATTAAATAATGGAATGGAACGAAATTGCAAAAATATAGACGCATTTCGTTACAAATTTGATAAATCTTACAAATGCATCAATAAAGACGCAGTTATAAAAACGGAAACACTAAAAAACCATATAGAAATATTAGTAAGGAATACAATAATATAGTTACCTTAGTAAACAGTTATGGAAAAGATTCACAACTGAGCACAATAATAAATGTTTAAGGGTAATAAAATCCCTAAACACAAGATTATTACACTTACCAATGGCGGCATATTCAGATAAAGGTGTCAGAGAGTCCACATCAATTGGCGGAGTTTGATCCCGACCAATGTAAAGAATTAGACGAATCAATTCAACAAAGTGATGCTGAATCTGATAGTGACATTGAAACACTACAAGAAAGCGATCCAATCGAAACCAAACAGGAAAAAATAACAATCTCTGAAATGGCACAAACAGTAGTAGAATTTATCAGCTAGCCACATCTCTGATACCAGAGTTTGACGGTAAGCCAGAAAATTTACAAAGTTTTCTAGATTCTTTGAATCTATTAGAAACCTTAAAAGGAGCACACGAGCTTACAGCCATAAGCCTCATAAAACAAAGATAAAAGGCCATGCGAGAAATTTAATAAGTAGTGAGCAGACAATTGCTGCAATCATTACGCAACTATCAAATGCAGTAAAAGGAGAATCGGTAGAAGTTGTATCTGCTAAGCTTCTTAACCTGCAACAGAAAAATAAAACGGCTAACCAATACACCCAGGAGGTGGAGAAACTGACAAAGGCCCTTGAAGGCGCCTATATCAGTGAAGGTCTAAGCCATCACTTGCAAATAATACAGCACTACAACAGCTGTAAAAGCTATGACCCAAATTGTTCAATTGATAAAGTAAAACTTATTATGCAGGCAGGCAATTCACGAACATGAATGATGCCGTTTCCAAATTCGTAAGTTTTTGCACGGAAATAACAGGTCAAAGTAGCAATGTACTATATTATCGACGAGGTGCAAATAACAATATAGAGGAGGCAGAGGTTATAATCGTGGCAGAAATTATAGCCGTAACATTACAACAACAATAATAATTATAGCCGCAATAATGGTAATAATTACAGAGGTCGTGGTAACTCAAATAGAGGCAACTACAACAACAACAATAACAGAAACAGAAACGGCAATAACAACAATGTTGAGTAGCCCAGAATGCCTCGAAACTCGCAACAGCCCTTAGGTACACAGCAATAGATAGCAAAAAGGTTCATTCGATTAATCTTAGTGTAAATATATTCGTAACATTCACAAACGTAGCTACAGGAACAAAATTAATATTTTTAATAAATACTGGTGCAGACATATCTCTGCTAAAAGACAATTCAGACACTTTTAATGATATAGACACATACAACAAAATAAATATTCAGGGAATCAATCCACGGATTAATTCAATCTAAAGGAATGACCTCAATAGAAATTCAACAACTAAATACATAATTTCACACACTTCCACTTGTCGATTCAACTTTTTCTATACCGTGTGATGGAATGTTTAGGAATAGATTTTATTAAAAATATATTGTCAACTCGATTCACACCTACAAAGGATCTTCTCATAATAAGACCAGACAATCTAACTATCCATATATGTACCCATTAATTACAGCTCTGGTAACAATACAATAGTGTTACCAGCAAGATCCGAAGTTGTCCGAAAAATTGAGTTAACTTCAAATGAAGATAGCATCCTAATTCCGAACCAGGAAATTCCACCTGGTATATATGCAGCAAATACAGTAGTAACAACTGCAAATGCATTTGTCCGTTTACTGAATACAACTAATACAGATCAATGGTTAATATAATAAATTGAATTATGAACCATTAGCAACTTATGATATATCCGAAATAAATAACGAAACTAGAACGAACAATGTTATGTCAAAGTTAGCTAAAAATTTTCCAAAACTATTTTATAGACAATTAAAAGGACTTTGTAGTGAATACCACAGACAATTCGGACTCGATTACCGAATCAATAACCACCAATAATTTTTTATAAGCAGAAACTAAGATTAAAAGATAATGAACCCGTATATATAAAAACTATAGAAGCCCTCACAGTCAAAAGACGAAATTCAAGCTCAAGTAGATAAACTCATTAAAGATAAATAGTTGAACCCTCAGTCTCGGAATACAACAGTCCACTTTACTAGTACCGAAGAAATCCATAGATAATGAAAGAAAAAATGGCGTTTTCTTTTGATTATCGCCAAATTAATAAAAAATTACTATCCGATAAGTTCCCCTTCCTAGGATCGATGAAATCTTAGATCAACTAGGAAGAGCAAATATTTCTCTTGCCTTTACTTAATGTCAGGATTCCACCAGATTGAGCTAGACTAAAACTCTAGAGATATAACATCCTTTTCAACGAGCAATGGCTCTTATCGCTTCACGCGATTACCATTTGGTTTAAAGATGCCCCAAATTCATTCCAAAGAATGATGACTATTGCATTCTCTGGACTTGAACCATCACAAGTATTCCTTTACATGGATGATTTAATAGTAATCGGTTGTTCCGAAAAACACATGCTTAACAATTTAATTAGTGTTTTTGACATGTGTAGGAAACACAACTTGAAGCTACATCCTGAAAAATGTTCATTTTTCATGCATGAAGTCACATTTTTGGACACAAATGCACAGATAATGGAATCTTACCAGATGACAACAAATTTGATGTCATATTAAATTATCCAGTCCCACATGACTCGGACAGCGCTAGACGCTTTATAGCATTTTGTAATTAATATAGACGATTCATCAAAAATTTCGCCGATTATGCTAGGCATATAACAAGATTAAATAAAAAGAATGTTTCATTTGAATGGACTGATGAATGTCAAAATGCATTTGAATATCTTAAAGCTCAATTAATAAGCCTACTCTGTTACAATATCCCTGATTTTACCAAAGAATTTTGTATAATAACAGATGCTAGTAAGCAAGCCGTGGGTGCAGTGCTAACACAAGTCCACAATGGAATTCAACTTCCAGTAGCTTACGCATCGAGATCATTTACCAAGGAGAAAGTAACAAGAGTACGACGGAACAAGAGTTAACAGCTATTTATTGGGCAATTACCAAATTTAGACCCTATATCTACGGAACTCAGTTCATAGTAAAAACTGACCATAGACCCCTAACATTTTTGTTTTCAATGACAAACCCCAGTTCTAATTAACGCGTATGAGACTTGAATTAGAGGAATATAATATTACAGTAGAGTACCTAAGAGGCAAAGATAATTTTGTAGCCGATGCATTGTCACGAATAACATATCTGATCTAAAAGACATACAAAATCAGTCCGAAGTCACTACCAGGCACCCAAAAGTAGACAAAAATCCTGCGCAGGAGATGATAAAGAAGAATTGCAAAGCCACCTTCAGAAAAAGCTTCACAGCCCACCGTATATGAAGTCATAAAAATGACGACGTACGTAAAGTAGTGACCTTGCATGTAAAAAATATGCTATGTTTCTTAACATGGAAAAAAATTACTGCAGATATGATGTTACGATTTATATACTATGGAATTCTTGACTTAGGTCCATTCTTCCAAAGGCTTGAAATGCAAGCTGGTATAATGAAATCAGCCAACTCAAAATGGCACCGTGGGCAAATATCTTTGAAAATATTTCATGGTCGATTTAAGACAATGGGCAATAAATATTAAAATCATTGAGAGTAGCGCTACTCAACCCGGTGACCCTAATAAATACGATAAAGAAGCTATATTGTCTACATTCCATGATAACCCATACAAGGAGGTCATACAGGCAGTTCAAAAACCTTGGTCCAGGTCAAAGATATTATTATTGGAAATGAATGTCTAAGATATTTCCGATACATACGAAATGTCAAAAATGTCAAACTCGAAAATAACAACACCTACAAAACTCCTCTTACACTGACAGAAACACCACAAGTTCGTTCGACAGGGTATAGTTGACACTATAGGTCCATTACCAAGATCTGAATATGGTAACGATATGTCGTTTACGCTTATCTGCGATTTAACAAATTCTTGTTGCCATACCGATCCCTAGTAAAAATGCAAATACTGTCGCTAAAGCAATATTTGAATCTTTTATTTACAGTTCGGTCCAATGAAGACTTCATTACGGACATGGAACGAATATAACAACTCCATTATAATGACTTGTGCAAATATTTAAAATACACAACATACGTCTACAGCACACCACCACCAGACAGTTGGAACAGTAGAAAGAAGTCATGAACTTTTAATGAATAGATTCGTTCATACATATCAGTCGACAAACTGATTGGGATGTATGCTAAATATTTCGTATACGGTGTTTCAACACGACACCTTCATGGCACATGGCTATTGTCCATATGATTAGTTTTTTGGCAAGCAAAGTAATTTGCCACAATATTTATAATAACTTGATAAAATTAATCCCTTTATAACATAGAAGATTATGCTAAAGAAAGTAAATATGATTAGAACAGCTTATAAGAGAGCTAGAATTATGTTAGAATAACATAAGAGCAAAATAAGAATACTATGATAGGAAAATAATTAATCTCGAATTAAAGTAGAGATACAGTTTTATTAAGAAGTGAAACTGGCCATTAATTGCATCCAGAATATTTAGGACCCTATTCAGTAATATCATAGAAAATAATGACAATATTTTAATTAAAGAATAAAATAAAAACAAAAAGTTCATAAGGATAGGTTAACATTTTTATTGAAAATATTTCTAGTATGGCCATACATAAGTACATTACTATTATTATATCATTATTATTGAATTAAATAACGTTTTTATGCATTTAAAAAAAAAAAGAAACACAACAAAAAAATATATATATTAATTTACATTCAAACATTTTTATTATTACAAATACATTTTTAAACTATTTTTTACCTTTTTTGATATCTTGAATACGAAAAAAAAAAAATTTTAATTAAAAATTAAACTAAATTTAGATAAATAATACTTATTAATTTAAATACCTACATATATTACGTTATTTCTCAAAGGGGGAGATGTAGTATGCACATATATCGATGGTACACTGTATTTACTGTCCCAAATCAGTAACACTTTGTTGCTGTATAAACATAACACACAAACGGCAACAACACTTTGTCGTTGCATAAACACATTCACACATACAATTTCAAGTACATTTCAGTGCACCGAAATATGATCCTACAAGAATAAGACAGCGTCAGCATGTGTCCCATGCATTGACCCACTTAAGTATACATGTGCATAACACACTCTGCGCCGCAGCGACGTATCGTCGCTTATATATATATAACGCTTATATACAACCGGCTGCGCTGCCACCAATAAGCAGCGCACAGCCTTTTTGTAGCTTACGATATGTTTAAGCCCACATTGTTAAGACATTCCCATAAAGCATTCGGAGCGA
>JARNME010000095.1:0-106598 GCA_030179655.1 Scaptomyza flava
AGTGAATATGGCTCCTCACACTGCGTAACCAAACAATTCTTTTACAGAAAGTATTAACTCAAGATCCTGATACGTCAAGTGAATGTAAAACTGAAAATGTTAAAAATCCCGTTAAAAGACGTTGTTGGTTCGACGACAACGCAGAAAAATAGACTAAAACATTCATTTGAAAAAAATCGTGATATCAGTAGGGGTAAGCACAAAGAAGTATTAAAACAAGTGGAAACGTTGCAGTCGGACGCAACCGACTGCGGTATACTCGATACCAGTATTAAAATTTTGATGCCCATCCATGTGGGATGTTAATTGCTTTCTTCATACCAAATTTGGTGACTCTAGCTCGAAGTTTGTATAAAGTGGGGAAAGGGGGGCTGGGGGCGGTATGGGTGGAATTGCATCCAAATTTTTGATGCAGATCTTTGTGGAATGTCAATTGCTATCTTCATAACAAATTTGGTGACTTTAGCTCAAAGTTTGTAAAAGTGGGGAAAGAGGGGCTGGGGCGGTATGGTTGGGCGTGGCATTCAAATTTTAGCTGCAGATCCTTGTGGAATGTCAAATGCTACCTTCATACCAAATTTGGTGACTCTAGCTCAAAGTTTGTATAAAGTGGTGAAAGGGTGGCTGGGGGCGGTATGGGTGGAATTGCATCCAAATTTTTGATGCAGATCTTTGTGGAATGTCAATTGCTATCTTCATAACAAATTTGGTGACTCTAGCTCAAAGTTTGTAAAAGTGGGGAAAGGGGGGCTGGGGGCGGTATGGTTGGGCGTGGCATTCAAATTTTTGCTGCAGATCCTTGTGGAATGTCAAATGCTACCTTCATACCAAATTTGGTCACTCTAGCTCAAAGTTTGTATAAAGTGTGGTAAGGGGGGCTATGGAGCTGGGGGCGGTATGGTTGGGCGTGGCATCCAAATTTTTGCTGCAGATCCTTGTGGAATGTCAAATGCTACCTTCATACCAAATTTGGTGACTCTAGCTCGAAGCATGTAAAAGGTGGTGATAGGGGGGCTATGGGCTTGGGGCGGTATGGGTGGGCGTGGCATTCAAATTTTTGCTGCCGATCCATGTGGGATGTCAATTGCTATCTTCATACCAAATTTGGTGACTCTAGCACGAAGCATGTAAAAGGTGGTGAAAGGGGGGCTATGGGGCTTGGGGCGGTATGGGTGGGCGTGGCATCCAAATTTTGATGCAGATCTATGTGGAATGTCAATTGCTATCTCCATACAAAATTTGGTGACTGTAGCTCAAAGTTTGTAAAAGTGGGGAAAGGGGGCTGGGGGCGGTATGGTTGGGCGTGGCATTCAAATTTTTGCTGCAGATCCTTGTGGAATGTCAAATGCTACCTTCATACCAAATTTGGTCACTCTAGCTCAAAGTTCGTATAAAGTGTGGTAAGGGGGGCTATGGGGCTGGGGTGGTATGGTTGGGCGTGGCATCCAAATTTTGCTGCAGATCCTTGTGGAATGTCAAATGCTACCTTCATACCAAATTTGGTGACTCTAGCTCGAAGCATGTAAAAGGTGGTGAAAGGGGGGCTATGGGGCTTGGGGCGGTATGGATGCGCGTGGCTCCAAAACTTTGATGCAGTTTTTCGGGGGTCGTTGCAAGCTATCTTCCTGCCAAATTTGGTGGCTCTAGCTCCACAACTCTGGAAGATACTCGCATTCCCGTTTTTGACGAAGCGTTGGGGTGGATGGGTGCGGCTAGGGTGGTATTGGTGGGCGTGGCATCCAAACTTTTGATGCAGTTTTTGGGGGGTCATCATCACCTATCTTGGCACCAAATTTGGTGGCTCTAGCTCAAAAACTGTGGGAGATATAGCCATTTCTGATATCAAAATGCGGGGGGGCTGGGGGCGGAATGGGTGGGCGTGGCTCCAAAATTTTGATGCAGTTTCTGGGGGTCGTTACCAGCTAGCTTTCTACCAAATTTGGAGGCTCTAGCTCCACAACTCTGATAGATACACGCATTCCCGTTTTTGACGAAGCGTTGGGGTGGATGGGGGCGGCTAGAGCAGTATCGGTGGGCGTGGCATCCAAACTTTTGATGCAGTTTTTGGGGGGTCATCATCACCTATCTTGGCACAAAATTTGGTGGCTCTAGCTCAAAAACTGTGGGATATATACGCTGTTTTGACTTTAAATTGCGGGGGACTGGGGGCGGAATGGGTGGGCGTGGCTCCAAAATTTTGATGCAGTTTTTTGGGGGTTGCTAGTAGCTATCTGCCCACCAAATTTGGTAGTTCTAGCTGTAAGGATGTGCGAAATATGAGGATTTATCGGTTTAGAGTTATCGAATTAATCGATTTGCCAGCCCCCCAGTTATCGTAGAACCCCCATCTTGACACTTTAATTTACTATCCCATAGATAAAAAGAATTGGAAAGTTTCAAGTCTCTAGCTTGAAGGGTGTGGAAAAAAGTTGCGAACATACAGACGGACAGACGGACGGACACCATGACGGACATTGCACAAACCCAATATACTCTTTACCTTCGGTATCGAGAAGACATCAGGCTTATAATCCTAATGCACGTCAAGAGAGGTGTTTGCGTGCATAGAGTGTTAAAGCCATGTCTGGATTACAAGTCAAATAAAGTTACTCAACTTGGTAGTATGGATTTTATATGCAAACATATTAATGCTTTAAAATGGAAAAATGAGCCTCTGGGTATCTGTTGCAAGACAGGAAAAGTTAAGCTTTCCCAAAATGAAAGCTTGCCTGATCCACTTAAAAGCTTAATAATTGGTGGACATCGGAAGCATGATCATTTCATTGATCATATAAGAAAGTACAACAGCTGCTTTCAAATGACTTCTTTTGGAAGTACAAAATCTATAAATGAAAGTTGATCAACCTTTAAAGTCCAAGGACAAGTGTATCACCTAATTGGTAGTGTCCGACCTTTGCCAAATGAAGAAATGCAGTTTCTTAAAATTTATTTTGTTGTTGATGATGAAAAGGAAGCTCAACTACGTTGCAAAAATATTTCAAATGTTGATTGTAGCGTAGTAAAAACTCTTCAATGTATGTTTCATCAGAATAATCGTTATGTTAAAAACCTAAAAATAGCTCTCAATAAAATACCAACAAGTTCTAAAGACTATAAATTGATTATACATGCTGATCGAACACCCGCTGGTGCTCACAAAGGGCTTTACAATGCACCTCATTCATTATTCTGGGTCAGCAATTTTAAAGCGCAATATTATTATTGAAAGCCATAATAATAAATTACATCGCTTAAGTGAGGTGCATCACTCATAGGATGCGAAGATATCTATTCAGTGGATATAATGGAATCCATTATTAAAAAAGGAGGAACAAAAAAAAGAGACCTGCGTTAAGCTCTTACAGCCATAAAATAATGATTCGTCAATCTGAGATATATCATATATTTATAGTCGTTCCCATTTTAGTCAGTTTTTGGTTGATATGTGTGCTAAAATTTAAACAGAAATGTTAAATTATATTCGCTACAATCAAGCTAAACTCTGAGCAGATAGCTACTATATACATCAACAAGATGCAATAGGCCAACAAGATGTTGTCGCAGCTCAACTTGGTCAGATGGTAATTTTACCATCTTCTCTTACAAGCTCTGCACGATATATGATCGCCAGACCAGATCTTTTCATAACATTCACATGCAATACACAATGGAATGACATCAAAAGTGTTTTATCACCGGGTCAAAAACCGCAAGATCGTCACGATATTATAGCTCGAGTTTTTCATTTAAAAGTTAAAGCATTAATGTCACTATTGATGAAAGGTTCTTTGTTTGGAAGCGTGCAATGTTTCATGTACTCTGTGGAATGGCAAAAGCGGGGCTTACCACATATTCATATTCTACTTTGGTTAAAAAATAAAATAAGACCAGATAAAATCGATCAAATTATCTGGGCCGAAATACCAAACGCAGTTGAGGATCCTTTGTTATTTAACATTTTCAAGTCAAATATGATTCATGGTCCTTGCGGTGCATTTAACAATAAATCGCCATGCATGAAAAACGGAAATTGTACCAAAAGGTTTCCTGGACAGTTACTTAAAGAAACTGTGACTGGAAAAGATAGTTACCCTCTATATCGTAGAAGAGCGATAGAAGATGGTGGTAATGCAATTAATATCAATGGTAATTGCATAGATACTCGTTGGGTTGAGCCTTATAACTGTGTACTATTGTGAACATTTGAAGCTCACATAAATGTTGAGTATTGTAGTTCTGCAAAGTCTATTAAATACATTAGTAAATATATTAACAAGGGCAGTGATCAAGCATCATTTCTCTTGAGCATAATTTTCTCTTATGAAGTGCCATAGTATTTTACATGGAACAATAAAGAATTTCAAGAAGAAAACGCGGGCATGATGTGCCAAATTTTCTGGAGTTAAAAGAGATTAGTTTACACTATTCATCCCAATAATAAAGAATGTTTTTATTTAAGACTTTTACTACATTTTGTAAGAGGGCCAACTTTATTTTTAAATCTAAAAACCGTTAATGGTATAGCATACGCATCATTTCAATTGGCGTGTAAAGCTCTAGGATTACTAGAAGATGATAAGCACTGGGATTCAACTATAGCCGAAGCTGTCATATGTGAAAATCTTACAAAACTGAGAGAACTTTTTGCAATAATGTTAGTATTTTGTCAAATTTCAGATGCTCTTAAACTTTTAGAGAGAATTTCTCATAAGATATTTTAAGAGCCTTTCAAATTTCACAAGACAGAAATATTGATCAAAGTATTGTGAATAATGTATTTAATAAATGTCTTTTGTACATTGAAGAAATTGTACTCTCTATCTGAGCAAAAACAAGTATACGAAAAGATACTACATATTTTTTAGATGCACGTGGCTTAACAGGTAAAACGTTTCTTTGAAATTTATATATATATATATAAGTGCAAAGGTACGGCAAAGTAAAAATTGCATTGGCCGGTATCGCAGCCACTTTAATAAATGGTGGTCGCACAGCGCATTCTACTCTAAAGATTCCATTTAATTTGTTTTATTAAGAAGCACCACATTGCTCAATTTGAAAGCAATCTAATATGGCTGCTGTTCTCAAAGATTGCAAGCTTATTGTTTGGGATGAGTGTACTATGGCCCATAAAGGGGATTTTGAAGCTGTAGATCGATCTTTGAAAGACATTCGAGATAGTGAATACCTAATGGGTGGCATAACTGTTCTCTTAGCTGGTGATTTTCGATAAACTCTTCCAGTGATCCCCAGAGGAACAAGAGCAGATGAAATAAATGCGTGCTTAATGTCTTCAATTTTGTGGCCCAAAATACAGAAAATTGCATTAACAAAAAATATGCGAGTGCACTTAAAAGGTGATAGCATAGCTGGTGAATTTGCAGAAATGCTTCTTAAAATAGGAAATGGATTATTTCCAACCCATGATGGCAAAATAACTTTACCATCAACTTTGTGTCATGTTGTGAAAATTATTGAAGAACTAACTGTCAAAATATTTCCGGATATTTCAAATATCTCTAAAAATCACTCGAATGGTTTTCAGAACGTGCTATTTTGACTGCGATAATTGACAATGTATTGAAAATAAACGAGTTTTTATTAAAATCATTTCAAAGTGAAGAAATGACATATAACTCTATTGATTCTGTGACTGAAATCGTAGATGCAGTTCATTACCCCGTCGAGTTTCTTAATTCATTAAATCCGGCTGGCCTGCCTCTACATAAATTAACTTTAAAATTGGTTCCCTGTAATGTTGATTCGCAACTTGAAACCGCCAAAACTGTGCAATGGTACAAGATTGCAAGCTACAGTCCTTCATAAGAATGTTGTCGAAGCAATTATCTCTACTGGCAATGGTATAGGGGAAAAGATTTTTATACCGAGAATTCCATTAATACCTTCTGATTCTGAATTGCCAATTCATTTTCAGAGACTGCAATTTCCTTTAAAAGTTTGCTTTGCCTTAACAATAAATAAATTACAGGGACAAACTCTTAAATTAGCCAGACTAGACTTGTTACAATAGTACAATGTATACTGTAATAATAGTGTAATGTTATCTTATAATGACTAAAACACCAACCCTGGTTATGTGTCGATACTTACGATATATATATGTTATAATATCGATGATCTAGTTATGATCGCTAGCTCACTTGTAAAAAGAATGTAATGAGGAGCACACGCATGAAGCACATCAATAAAGATATTAATAATTTAATAATAATAATTAAACCTAATTATTACATGGTGTCAGAAGTGGAAGAACAATAAAAAATAAAGGTGAAACGTACACTGCATTCTTTGCAGTGGTGCAAATTAAAACATTCGGTCGTGTTAAAAACGTTTGTGTATGCACGTATCTAAGAACAGTAATCTGAGAAAATCAGAGCCATCAGTGATTCTTATGATTTAAACGAGATCAAGAAAAGAACATCAGAGCTGAAGGAAGGCATATTTATAAATATTTCTTGAAATTACGCATAATTTAAGAAGATGTCGATAATAGACCGCTTACCTGAACCGCTTGATTGTGCTGACTTGCCAAATAAATGGCCGGCATGGAAGCGACAATTTCTCATGTATTTAATGGCAAACGGGATAAATGACCAACCGGAATCAAAGAAAATAGCAACATTTCTTTGGTTAAGTGGACAGCAGGCTCTGGAAATTTACAACACTTTGTATCCAAATGGTGGCACATCAGAGGGACTTTTGGGCTTAAAAATACAACAGGCAACAGCTTCAGGAGAGGGAGAAGAACAACAGGAAGCAGCTCCAGTAGGGGGAGAACAACAACAGCAAGCAGCGCCAGTAGAGGGACAACAACAACAGCAGGCAGCATCAGAAAATAATCGCCAACAACGTACGTTGAATGGGATTTTAAAATCTTTCGATGAATATTGCCTTCCTCGGCGTAATATGACAATGGAATCGTTTAACTTCAACAGGAAAAACAACCATTTGCTGAATTTGAAACTGTTCTGCGGAAACAAATGCAATTTTGTGAGTTCAAATGTAGCTGTGGCAAATTGTATAAAATACGCAGCAAGCGATCGCATTATAATAGGAGTACACGACAAAAGCTACAGCTTAAACTTTTGGATGCACATAATGAGTCACTCGCAACTGTCATCGAAAAGTGAAAAACATTTGAAGCGGCAAACATCAAAAAACAATATTTGGATATGAATGTGTCAGCACAGCAGTGCATGCTGTTGATCAAATATCGCATGCCGTTGATCAAATATCGCAAGGGAGATTTAAGATGGCTGCAAAGGAACGCTTATGCTACAACTGTGTGGCCACATTTACATCAGCACACCTTCGTAACTGCAAGGCAATGGTGTCACTTGCAGATCCTGTGGTCGACTGGGACAAAACGAAAATTATGGGCAACGAAATATTGGAAAAGCGACAACAAGAATGACAGCAACAACAAGGAAGGCAAGTGTCAGTCAATCAACTGGAAGAAAATGGTAAAGTAGTTAATGTGAACAAAAACAGAAATTACAATCAAACTGCGCTTTCGTCTAGAATAAATTGGATAGAAAAGCCTCGCTGGAACAAAAAATATAGTATTGGAAATCAAAAATTAAGTTTTAATATTGATACAGGAGCTGATGTAAATTGCGTTCCTTTGTTGTTAATAAGAAAGTAAAAGTTAAGATAGATAATGAATACACAAATTTTTCAATACTTGATTATAGCAGCAACAAAATTAAGGTTTTCGGAAAAGTAATTTTAAAATGCTTAGATAGAACACAGAAAAGTAAAAATGAAGCTGAATTTCTAGTTGTCGACAACAAATGTGAGCCTGTAAGTTACCCAACAGATTGGGTAAATAATTAACAAATTGCTGATAAGCCAGATGTATCTATACGGTTGTGTTTGGATCCAAAGCCCCTTAACAAATGCATTAGACGGGAGCATTTCTTAATTCCTACAATTGAGGACGTTACGTCAAAATTAGCAAATAAAAAGGTATTAACAATACTTGATCTCAAAGTGGGTTCTGGCAATTTGAACTAGATAGTAATAGCTCTGATTTAACCACACTTATGACCCCTTTGGTAGATTTAAGTTTAACCGGGTACCATTCGGTATTAATAGTGCCCCAGAAATTTTCAACAAAATATGGTTAAAATATTTGGAGATATACCAGGAGCTATGGTTATTTCGATGATATTGGAATCGAGCAGTAAGCTATGAAGAGCATGATAAAATATTAATGACTGTGCTCGAGCGTGCCAGTAATAATAATGTCAAATTTAATCCGAAAAAATTCAGTACAGGCAATCAAATGTAGTGTTTATGGGGAATGTCATCTCAGAAGGAAGATTAAACCAGAATGCAAATATCGTGATGCAATAGTAAATATCAAAACACCAAAAAAACAAACATGATGTATTGCGACTTTGGGTTTATTAAAATACCTAGGTAGATATATTCAAAATCTGTCAAAGCAACTGCCCAGTTACGAAATTTAACACGTATTGATGTGAATATAATTGGACAGAAGACCATGCAAAAGAATTGGAAGCAATTCTAGAAGTAATAAATTGTGAACCAGTTCTTGCAATTTATGACCCGAAACTCCAAGTCATTGTTCAAATAGACGCATTTAAAGGTGGTCTAGGATGCGTTCTAATGCAAAAAGATCAACCAATAGCGTACGCCTCACGTACACTTTGAAAAAATGAGCAGAAATGGGCTCAAAATGAAAAGGAACTTTTGGCAATTGTATTTGCATGTGAGCATTTTCACTATTACCTTTATGGACGGGAGTTCACTGTGCAGAGTGATCACAAACCTCTTGAAACACTGTATTGAAAGATATAGATGATATTTCTGCAAGGCTGCAACGAATGTTTTTATTCTTGTTAAAGTATCCTAAATTGGATATTAAGTACGTCCCTGGAAAGCAAATGCTAGTAGCAAATTGCCTGTTCCGGCCAAGCTACCATCAACTTGATAGTGTGGGTCGAATATTCTATAATTACAAACATGAACTTCATTGGGGCTACTATTCCGTGACCATCGGCTGATAATTCCACAAGAGTTATGAAATAGAATTTGCAAGATGCTGCATGCACCCCACCTGAGGATTGAGAAAACTCTTTCGAGAGCTCGAATGAATTATTTTTGGCCCGAGATGAGTAAACAATTAAAGGAAATGTTCTCAAAATGTTCAATCTGTGAAACATTCACACGAAATAATGTTAAAGAACCATTAGTACAAGAGAAAATACCAGATTACCCATTTGATATAGTTGCTATGGACATATCTGAATATGCTGGAATTTGATATATTTCATTAATTTATGCGTACTTTGGATTTGTCATGTGTGAGAGACTTAATAATAAATTATCAAGTCACATCATCTCCAAGTTGCGAAATGTTTTTAACCGCGTAGGCTACCCAACCATGGTTAAGAGTGATAATAATCCGTTTCCTTCATTCATTAAATTCAGAGGATGCCAACGTAAAAATTAAGTTTTCAATATAATTGTATAGCTGAAAAGGGTGTAGCAATTACAAAAAACATACTTAAAAGATGTTATGCAGCACAAGAGGTAGACTTATTTCAATACCGATTGCTTGAATACAAGACAACTACTGTAGCAAGCATGAAACTTACATCAGCAGATCTATTTTTTGGTCGTCAGGTTAAAATCAAATTACCAGTTATGGGTCAATCGTTGTGTCTAAGCAACATTAAAGAATCTGATATATAGCTAAAATTAGAAAACAAGAAAAATAATCAAAAATATTATTTTGATAGACATGCTAAGTCACTGTCCACACTTGGAATTGGTGATCTCATTATATTTAAGAAAAATGGCAAGGAATGGCATTATGGAACTGTTGTTGGAATTGTTAACAATAGGTCTTATATAGTAAAGGACAGCTTTAATAATTTCTATAGTCGTAACCGAAAATTCATTGCATTTTAATGCAAGTGACCTGATGTTTGAAGAAATATTAAGAGTAACCATAATAACATAAATATAGAAAAATGAAAGAAATAGAAATTGTGCCAGCGAATAATCAGTTGAAGGAAACAAATCATGATGATGCGGAAGAAAGCTTATCAGATATAGATAGTACACCTGATAGCTCATCAATAGAAATTTATGAAACAGCCACTAGTAGTATATGTTATAATATCGATGATCTAGTTATGATCGCTAGCTTACTTGAAAAAAGAATGTAATGAAGAGCACACGCATGAAGCACATCAATAAATATATTAATAATTTAATAATAATAATTAAACATATCTATTACAAGACTTAAGACGCGATTGTTTTTCTCATGGCCAATTTTATGTAGCCTGCTCAAGAGTCAGTTCACCAAAAGTTTATTTGTATTAGCACCTGACGGAAAAACATTCAATGTCGTTTATAATGAAGCTCTTAAAAGTTGTTATTAATTGCAAATAAAATTCAGTATGAGGTAAGGCCTACTGGGTAAACCACAATAAAAAATGACGCGCCTGATTCTTTAACTCAATGGTGGCGTGGAAAAGAGAATAGTAAATACTTTGCTTTAATATTTTGTGAAATATTTTCTAAATTTTTATTTTGTATCTATCTCCTATTGCTATAATTTATATAAACTATCCGCGCAGTGAATTGATCGGGCCACTTTCTAGTATTCCACATATTTTCCACATTACATATGCAACACACAATAATCCTGATATATAAAAAAGTTTGTCCTGATTGTCCGAATTGCCAAAGCCTAGTTGGAAAAAGCTAGAAGGCTGAAAACTTCACATAATAAAAGTGAGCACTAAGAAGGGATTTCTTATTTGGATAACTCCTTCAAGTACCTCCCATACGGTTTGGAGCACTTTTTACCCATTTAAAAAAAAACATATCATAATTACAACAAGTACCCATTCCACTACTGTCGCGTGATTGTCACACAAGCTGAGAGTTTGATCGCGAGCGAGAATACAAAAACAAAACAAATGCGCAAAGACGCCTTCGCGGCGCACAAGCGTAGTCATAAAAACAAATGTTCGTACACTTGCAAAAAAGAAACGAATTTCCGTTTCTTAATGAATAAGTACACACGCAAATAAGTGAAGAATGCGCTTGAAAATTTAAATTTCATAATTTATGTACATGTTACACTTCGCACAGTGCAATTTTTTTGTTTTCCGATTTGTGTGCCTTTGACAATTGATTTACGACCCAAGTAGCGTTTTTGGTTGTAGTCAGTGTTGTTGTTGGACCCGAACTGCTACTTTTTCTGGTGTCATGATTTAAAAAAACAATAACAACAACATAACAAAACCTGGTGCGTCTAGAATAATTTCCCACGCCAGAATATGTTATGGGGGTGGATTCGCCTACGTGCTACATAAATCTTAATATCCCTATCTCCTCCTAAGCTAACCATAACTAAGAGGATGCAGTTAAAGGAATTGCATTGCCTAATTTGCACCACCCATATCTAGCTCTAAGTGCAAGCGTTGTATCTATGAGCTCGGGATCTGCTGCTTAGAGGATTAACTGCTCTTCCAACATTATGTTTTTACATACAATGGTAATGGAATTGGTTATGCATTTTAGTTCATATTAAATGTGAACAAAAAAAGAAAGTTACTTTTCGTTGCAGTGAATTTTTTAATATTTTTCATATTAAGGATAGGCTGGCGAAAAACCTCAACTGAACCCTCCACGAGGGTGCCGGCTAGGCAATGGGCATCGTGCTACCTCGAAACAAACGAGTGGTACCTGGTGCTATTTGTCTTGCGAAAGGACAGGGCGGCGTTCGTCCAACAGGCATCGATGCCCAGCTAACGTGAGCCCTATACCACTCAAATGCTTCGGCACTGTTAGGGTAGGGGCAAAAGAAGGCGAAGGCATCGCTACCTGGCAGAGGGAAATACAAAACCACTCAAAGGCTTCGGTACTGCGAGGGCGAGGGGCTAACCAAAGCAACAAAAGTCATCCTGCCCCAAAAACAAACAAAGGTACTGCGTTTCTATTCGCCTCTAGAAAGGTAGTACAATGTCTAGCTAAGGTGAGCTCTACGCCATTCAGAGGCCTCAGCACTACGAAGATGTGGAGCAAGCCATGGTTCGAGTACTTTGGCAGTAAGGTTAAAATGCTATGGGTAGACTTCCCAGAAAAAAAAAATCAAAATGGAGACGAAGAAGGAAGACACACGGGTTGGGATGTCAACCCAAAGGTCGGTGGAAAAGGGTGCTACCACCGGTGGACACGGGGGGGGAGAAATTCTCTCTGCGTGTCGCCAGCAACCCACCCTCCGTACTGGTTGGAGCAGGTCACGACGGTTGCAAAGCTACTGCCAACACAAAACCAAAATGGCACGATTCCGCAGTCCATGGAGACTCGGATTGCGAATCACACGGAGGGTCTCATACGTCAGAAGCTGAGGACAAACATGTCCCCAGATCAGGCGAGTACCAGCACCCCCAGTAGGGTCGGGCTCAAACGGTCAAAAGAGGGCATGAAGGCCAAAGCCCAAATCAAGGCCTCCCTTAAAATCCGGTCTCCTCTCGCTAGTTGCAAGCGAGACCTCACGGAAGATGAGGTTCGTCAGCAGAAGTGTGCCGACGAAAGGATAAAAGGGGGTAGAGCCCACTTTGAAAAAAAAACCGCTATAGCATAGGTGCCAGCTAACAAGCGGCCCTGAAAAAGGCCAATGTCGCGGGCAAAGCCGACGGCCAGCGATGTAGCAAGGCGGCACCTAGTCGTCGCGCTCATTGACCGGAGCGACCCAAACGGCAAAATGAAGCCCGAGCAATGGAAGAAGGTGGAGGAGCTGCTGATCGATGCGCTTCTAAGTCAAATGGGCGAACCGGGCTCGCTTCCCATCTCATTTGATGGAGCGGGCTGGCTTGAGGGTGAACAAAAAAAAACTCAGCAGCAAGGAGGACCACACTCTGAAGTGGGTCACTGGTGTCGTGGCTGCCCTGGACGCTCCGTGGGAGGGTGCAAAGCTGGAGGAACAGATATTGTATTCCGTCCGTGCCGAAGCCAAAAGTACTCTTCCCACGGGTCGTACCAGCAGACTAAGCGCTGCAGCTACTCAAGTGGCAAAATCCGGACGTGCCAACCGTTGATTGGAAGGTGATACACGCTGCAAAGCCCTATAATAAGGGTCAGCAAATGGTCATCCAAATCAACAAGGAGGCCGACGATTTGCTGTACGGGAGATGGCGTGGGGCGTGGGTAGTGTCTACCTACGACTCAAGAAGCGCCACCCGAACGATACAAACACAAACACGCTGGAGGCGGGTGAAGTGGAGAGAGAGGTCACCCACGCCACCAAAAGCCTAGAATTTGAAGATGACGAGAATGCGGTCATTACCGTTGTGGAAGTCCTATCCGCGGAGGATGACACTGCCAACCATAGAGCTGAAGGTCATCCAAATCAACTTACATAAAAGCAAGTTGGCTTCGGGGGAGTTAGGGCACGCCGATATCGCCTTAGTCCAGGAGCCTTGGATAGCGTCTGGTAACAAGGTATCTGGACTGAAGCATCCAAACTACGACCTAGACAGCAGTGAGTAGAGCAAGGTCTGTGATCATAGTAAGGAAAGGTATCTATGCTTACTTATTGGCCAATTACAGTACCGACGACCTCACGGTGACAGCGCAAGAAGGCAGCAGAGACGAGCCAATATTGATGGCATCCTGCTACATGGCGCATGACTCGGAGGCACCCCCTCAAGAGCTAACTCGACTGGTGACGGAGGCCGAGTCAAAAGAACAGACCCTCATCATCGGAGCAGACGCCAAAGCACATCACACAGTATGGGGAAGCGGGGACATAAACGATAGAGGTGAGTCACTGCTTGATTTCATACTTCAAACAAATCTTAAGATAGCAAAAGAGGGGGAAGAAAGGACAGCGCGGGTAATTTTCCTGCCCAAAGGTGGAAAATGTAACTGATAGACCTCCACATTAGAGAGAATACAGTGATGACTCTAGAACAGAACCAACACGCTTATACGAAGGGAAAGTCGGTGGAAGCTGCGCAAGATTCTCTCGTTGCAACCATAGAGAAAGCACTTCACCATAACAACTTGTCTTTCGTTGGTGACGGTCGTGTTTTTGCGTGCTCTTGATTATTTATTGTTCTCTAGTGTTTGTGAACGGTGTTTTTACTCTGTTTAATCTGGTAAATAGTTTTAGCAGTGATTGCAAATATATGTGTATATATTTACGTTTACATAAAGAGTTTGCCGAGTTTATACTCACTTTAATTAGCAGTTTAACTGAGACTGCTCAGCCTGAACATAAAGAAAACATACAGTAAACATACGTGCATACTTACATACATATATTTACATTCGCATATTTGCTTATTCTGTGTGATTACTAACAACAAACAGTTTGTCAGTTTCTTTTTGCTCTCGCTTTACAGCTCTCCCGCTCTTATCCGCTATTATCCGTCGCTCTTGCGGTTCTATCTGCCTACGCGCTTGCGCTCTCACATTTAAGCGCTCATTTGATATTTACTGTTTTATATTGCTCTTGCAGTGATACGTTGTACTTATACTTACCGTCGCCTTACTTTGTTTTGTGCTAGCATATTAGTTGCCAGAGAAAACCTTAAATCAATTTGAAAATGTTTGCATGCTGTAGCACCAATTGCAAAGTGGTTGGAAACACCAACCAAGATTTTATTTTGTGTGGATTGTGTGACAACATGATCCACATGAAATGTGCTGGCTTCACTCCCAAAATCAGGCACTTCTTAATTGCAGATACAGGCCTTAAATGGTACTGCGAGCCCTGCAATGTAGCTGTGAAAGAATCGACCAAGTTCATGAGGCAGACTCATGCTGGCTTTAAAGCTATGCATGTAGCTTTTAATAACCTGCATGCGTCATTCAGCTTGAGATTAATTTCAAAAATGGCAAGGTTATTACGGAATCTCCGAAGCGTAAAAAGACTTCGGGTCCTAATCCACTTATTGCCGCACCTGTTCTTCCAACCAAACCCCTTCTACTGCCTAACAATAATCCTTCAATTGGTTCCAATGCTAACCCACTAATTTTATTTAACTCCCCTGCTAGAAATTATGTAAACAACCTAGCCACTTTATCTTCCGAACCTTTGCATGAGCCCTCTGGTTCAGCAGCTCGTGTGCCTATTAATCCTAATATAGGTACAACTGGGGCTCACCAGCCTCTGGTTGTTTAACACTCAATAAATTTGTTTTTGTTTCTAGGCTGGCATCCGATGCGTCATCGGATGATGTTGCAGCATATGTAAAGAGTCAAATCGATTCCCCACTTATTGTTGTTGAAAAGTTTAAATTTAAACATGCCAGAAATATATCTTCTTTCAAGTTGGGTGTACCGCCTGAACTTCTCTCGACAATTTGCTCTGAAAAGTTTTGGCCGCCGCAGCTTGTCGTTAAGGAGTATACGAATATGCGAATTCATAACAATAATGGTATAAGGATTAATAATACACCGCCTGCTAGCCAACCTTTTGCCTCCACCTCGGCGGCAAAAAACTAACATAAGTAATTAGCTTGGCCTATCAAAACGTTAGAGGCCTTAACACTAAACTGGCTAAATTATATATTAACAGCTTATCTTTTGATTCTCAAATAGTTGCACTCACTGAAACCTGGTTAAAACCTGATATTTCTGATTATTCCAGTTTTCTTTCTAAATATAACTAGTACAGATGCGATCGCACTTCCCGCAAGGGGGGTGGTGTTCTCATTGCTGTTGACTCCTGTATTTCCTCTGAACAGATTCTTTCTCAGCATCTTCCGGACATAGAGTTTTTATGTGTTAAAATACTACTAAACGGCCGTTCACTTTACGTTACTTGCTCTTATATTCCTCCTCAATCTGATATTAACATTTACTCATCCCATCTGAGTGCCCTGCAACTTGTTTCGTCATTTCTGACAGATATGGATAATCTGATAGTGGTTGGTGATTTTAATCTGCCACATGTTGTATGGTCTGTGAATGACACATCTTCGGCGGTGTTACCAGTCACTTCTGATGATTTTATCGATGGCCTACTGGAGTTAGGCCTATTGCAAGTTAACAGGGTGCATAACTGTAGTGGTAGAATGTTGGACTTAATATTTGTTTCGGACTCCGATTGCAGTAATGCTAGTAGAATACCACCTCTAGTGCTTCCGGATGATACCTAACATCCAACCTTAGAACTATCCATCGAAATTCTTAACCCTACTTCAGAATCTAAAAATACTTTAAAAACCCGTTGCTTTCGTAAAACTAACTTTACTAAATAAATTATCTTCTTCAACATACTAATTGGTAGCGCCTTTATTCTTGTAGTGATATAGAAACTGTCATAGCCATATTTTATAGGACCTTGAATTCGCTTTTGGATATTTGTGTTCCCCTCACTTGTTCTTCAAGTGACAATAAACCACCTTGGTTTACGAGAGAACTATCGAAGTTGAAAAACGCAAAGACAAGATCATATAAAAATTTAAAAAATCGGGAACTACTTTAGATTTATCTTCGTATTTAGTAGCAAAATCTAGTTTTATTTCCGTTAACACATCTTGCTATAGTAATTATCTTAATCGTTTTAGACTAAACTTTTCACGTGACCTGTGAGGTAGGCTGTCCACCGTCCCCCCACATTTATATTATTATAATTTTTAATATGTTTAAAGCCTTAGACTAAGAACACATTTAATCCATGAACCATAGTCTAGGAGACTCTTTTATTTAGTTATAAACACAAAATACAATTATAACACTAGCACGTAACATAATCAACGATCAGAAGATAAGCAAGAGAGGAAAGGCGAGCTAGCATAAGAGAACAAGGGCAGGCTAGCGTAAGAGAGCAGAAGGGCCGAACAGCAGCATTCTCACGACCCACAACCTCAAATGTCGCGATCCACAGGCGACGAAGGCAGCGATGAAGGCAAGCTCAGGCCGAGTGCAAGACCGGCGAGGAAATTGCCCAGTAGAGCAACAAGAGTGCGGACGTGTTTAAGTTAAGACGATAAGAAAAGGAATCATTAGTACAAACATAGTAAAGAAGCGTACAGTAGTCATCAAACAGTAATTTATAAGGCGTAGAGCGCGGAATAAGTAAGTACAAACAGAGTCGAATAAAGTGAATTGAAATAACCAAACCCTCATCACGTGTTATATATTGCCACGTGAGACAAAACGAGTGCCACGTTATGCCCTTTATATATATATGCACAAATATATGTACACGCGCGCGGGTGTCCGGCCACGCGACGACCAAATTTCGTGGAGATTAGATATTTGAGAAGTCAGCGGAGGGCATAAGACGGAGTCTCCTCTCGCTATTCCCCGACGACTCAATAGATACGGCATCGCGCCAACAGCGGTATTAACCCCTTCCCGCATTCCTATTTATCGGCGAGCTAATCCCCGATTCTTACGGAGAAACTGCAGTGGAGCCTCGAAATATTGCCGAAAGTTCAAAGTTTCGCGAAAACTTATATCCCCAGTCATACCCTGTTATGATCGCGCGCATATAAAAAGGTAACGGTGACAGAGAAAAACAAGTGGAAACGTTGCAGTCGGACGCAACCGACTGCGGTATACTCGATACCAGTATTAAAAATTTTGATGCCCATCCATGTGGGATGTTAATTGCTTTCTTCATACCAAATTTGGTGACTCTAGCTCGAAGTTTGTATAAAGTGGGGAAAGGGGGGCTGGGGGCGGTATGGGTGGAATTGCATCCAAATTTTTGATGCAGATCTTTGTGGAATGTCAGTTGCTATCTTCATAACAAATTTGGTGACTCTAGCTCAGAGTTTGTAAAAGTGGGGAAAGAGGGGCTGGGGGCGGTATGGTTGGGCGTGGCATTCAAATTTTGCTGCAGATCCTTGTGGAATTTCAAATGCTACTTTCATACCAAATTTGGTGACTCTAGCTCAGAGTTTGTATAAGGTGGGGAGAGGGGGGCTATGGGGCTGGGGGCGGTATGGTTGGGCGTGGCATCCAAATTTTTGCTGCAGATCCTTGTGGAATGTCAAATGCTACCTTCATACCAAATTTGGTGACTCTAGCTCGAAGCATGTAAAAGGTGGTGAAGGGGGCTATGGGGCTTGGGGCGGTATGGGTGGGCGTGGCATTCAAATTTTTGCTGCCGATCCATGTGGGATGTCAATTGCTATCTTCATACCAAATTTGGTGACTCTAGCTCGAAGTTTGTATAAAGTGGGGAAAGGGGGGCTGGGGGCGGTATGGGTGGGCGTGGCATCCAAATTTTTGATGCAGATCTATGTGGAATGTCAATTGCTATCTTCATACAAAATTTGGTGACTCTAGCTCAAAGTTTGTAAAAGGTAGGGAAAGGGGGGTGGAAGGGGTGCGCGTGGCTCCAAAACTTTGATGCAGTTTTTCGGGGGTCGTTGCAAGCTATCTTCCTGCCAAATTTGGTGGCTCTAGCTCCACAACTCTGGAAGATACACGCATTCCCGTTTTTGACGAAGCGTTGGGGTGGATGGGGGCGGCTAGGGTGGTATTAGTGGGCGTGGCATCCAAACTTTTGATGCAGTTTTTGGGGGGTCATCATCACCTATCTTGGCACCAAATTTGGTGGCTCTAGCTCAAAAACTGTGGGAGATATAGCCATTTCTGATTTCAAAATGCGGGGGGGCTGGGGGCGGAATGGGTGGGCGTGGCTCCAAAATTTTGATGCAGTTTTTGGGGGTCGTTACCAGCTAGCTTTCTACCAAATTTGGAGGCTCTAGCTCCACAACTCTGATAGATACACGCATTCCCGTTTTTGACGAAGCGTTGGGGTGGATGGGGGAGGCTAGAGCAGTATCGGTGGGCGTGGCATCCAAACTTTTGATGCAGTTTTTGGGGGGGTCATCATCACCTATCTTGGCACAAAATTTGGTGGCTCTAGCTCAAAAACTGTGGGAGATATACGCTTTTTGACTTTAAATTGCGGGGGGGCTGGGGCGGAATGGGTGGGCGTGGCTCCAAATTTTGATGCAGTTTTTTGGGGGTTGCTAGTAGCTATCTGCCCACCAAATTTGGTAGTTCTAGCTGTAAGGATGTGCGAAATATGAGGATTTATCGGTTTTGAGTTACCGAATTTATCGATTTGCCAGCCCCCCAGTTATCGTAGAACCCTCATCTTGACACTTTAATTTACTATCCCATAGATAAAGAGAATTGGAAAGTTTCAAGTCTCTAGCTTGAAGGGTGTGGAAAAAAGTTGCGAACATACAGACGGACAGACGGACGGACACCATGACGGACATTGCACAAACCCAATATACTCTTTACCTTCGGTATCGAGTATAAAAAACGTATGCCAAATGGTCTTTTGTCGCTCACGAAAGTAAGGAAGTTTCGCGACGTTTTGGTTTTTGTAACGGAATCGAGCTAAGCTGAGCGCAAAATTCGAGTTGTCGCGGCGCAACGAAAGTGACGGTGGAAGCAAATACTTCGATTAAGAAAACGGGATCTGGCCAGGCGAGCGCACAATTCGATTGGTCGCGGCGCAACGATAGTGTCGGTAGAAAGGGACGAGCTGATAAAAGAACGGGATTTTCGCACGTGCAAGGCGGGTCGTCGGTATATGCGCCAAATAGTGAAAAGTACAGCACGCGCCGCGAACTAAAACGAAATTGATTCTGGACGTGGTGATCGGCAGTGCGCAGTGGGACAAGTATGAATGAAAAGTGGAGAGCGAACAGTGGGACGAGCATGATTAAGAAACAATAATTAAGCACAGTGAGAAAAATAAAATATTTATTTGACAATCAATAAAATTTTACTGAAACAAAGTTAATAAATAAAATAGTAAGCTCTTCGTTAAATAAAAATTTAATAATAATAATAATAAATAATAAAAAAAAAAATAAAATAATAAATAAATAAATAAAAGAAAATAAATAAACAGATAAATAAAATAAGAAAAGTAGAATCGAATTTAATAAAAAAAAGAGGTTGTTTCCAATAAAAATAAGGGGGAAAGGGGAGAATAAAAGAGATAATATATACACAGATATATGTATATATAAAACAAAATAAAATAACGCCAAACACCAGAAGAACTACAAGCAGCAACAATTGATGACATTGACGATAGTGGAACACAGGAGAGCGGCAACCCAGGGGTGGGCACCCGCTGGGTGTACTATTGCCGAAAAGAGGAATTGGAGGACATCGCACAAGAACTCGGCCTGAACAGATTCGGAAAGGTAGAAGAGTTAAGGAAGCGGGTATGTACGTCGATTTAGGAGAGGAATCATAGTCCGTTAATATGGAACTTGCTGAGGGATTGGGAGCGTAAATCCGCCAGAAGGCCGGAATCGCCCACCCCGCCCAGCGTTCATGCTAAAGGGGCGCAGTCACCGCATAAATCGGAATCTGATTATCTGACTTTATCGGGACAATCCAGAGGATTTCTCCCGCCACCCAGCCTAAGGGAATATAGGCCGGCAACCGACGAGAAGTTTACTAAAGAACCACCCCTGGCGTACGTATAGTGCCGCCTGTTGACTCACTTATGAATGGTACCCAGGCGGAGCAAGCGAGCTGTAGACCGAGGATCAGCACCGATGACGCGTTCGTCAGCCAAACATGCATGTTAGGTCCTGAGCAGATCAGGAAATGGGGAATAAAATTCGATGGGTATGCTGATCCGCTCGTGTTTATAGAATCATTGGAGGAGTGTGCGAGGACGTACGAGATAGAGTTAGATCGTATCCCCAGAGCCATGAGTATAGCATTCACCGGCATGGCGGCGGACTGGTTTTCGACGAGTGACCTGAGGGACGCGTCGTGGCGAGTGTTTAGGATAAACTTCTTGGATTTCTTCCTGCCTCCCCAATATTTTGACAAACTGGAAGACGAGATAAGGGCCCGTCGGCAACGGGTAGGGGAAGGGTATAAAGAGTATCTGGTTAGCCTGAAAAGATTAATGCGGCATGCCAATTATAGTCCCGAACAGGAGCTGGATAGGGTGTACGAAAACCTCACACGGGAGTACCGCTTGTATATTCGGAGGAGAGATTTTACGAGTCTGGCCCAATTGTCAAAGATAGCCGCGGAGTTCGAGAATATACCGGGTAAGGACCACGGGGAAGCGCCACGTAGCCAGGCTATGAGTTTTAGACATTTGGGCGGACTAGGAGGCGTAAACGATCCCACAAGGCAAGCGAATACTTTTCGGAGCCCACCAGCACAAATACCGTTGGTGAGGAGCGAGCCGGGTAGCCATCCAGTCGCTAAGCGTGAAAAGATTTCGAACGGCATGGTGGGGAATGAACAGGTTAGGCCGATAGAAGGGAGTCGCGTATGTTACAACTGCTCGCAAGAGGAACACTTTGCCAGGGAATGTGCGAACCCAAAGGTGTTGTTCTGTAGACAATGTGGTACGCGAGGCATGAGTAGTGGGGCGTGTTGTGGACGGAAAGCGGGAAACGGACAGCCGCGTCATCCGGAACGGGATCGGATGGGCGCCAGCAGAAACCAGTCCCAGAATAAATATACCCACTCAGCGTCGAAAAGAATCGCATAGTCGCCACGGTGAAGATCGGAGACCGGACGGCAAGGGCGACAGTCGATACCGGAGCTACTAGGAGCTTCGTGAGTGAAGAGTTTCTCAGAGAGATTGAAGCACAAGGGGAAGTGTTGGCAGCAATCGCGAACACGCATCTAGCAGACGGGTCAAAGGTGGCCATAGATAAGCTGTTACGGATAAAGGTGGGGCTAGTTAGCAAATAAATACTGATGGACATGCTCGTAATGCCATCCATGTTAGACAGTTTGATCCTAGGGATGGACTTTCTATGCAAGATGGGTACGACCATAAAGTGCGGTGAGGCGATTTTAGTCCTACAAAACGTTGACGCCCCGGCCGAGCCGAGTTACAGAGCCGAAGTGAAGCCTGAAGGGGAAGAGACACGCGGTACGAGAGGCGGAAAGCGAGGCAATGTCCTGGGGACATATCGTAAGGATAACGCCACGCCAGCTAAGCGAGAGGGCGACCGAGACGCAGTTACAGTCGTCAAGGAGCCATCGCTGGGCCAGCTGGGAAGTACAGGAGTAGAGGCACCTCAGGATGGAGATCCCAAATCCCAGGCAGGATCAAGGTCAGAAGGCAGCACCGTGGAAGAAGCGGAGTGGCCAGCGGATTTAGAGCCAGCCACACAGGAGTTTTTGAAAGCGGAGTTACAGCTTTTCGAAGGGCTAAAAGGAGTGTCCCACGTGGCTGAGCATCGGATTATCTTGAAGGATAATAAACCTATCAAGCAGAGGTATTATCCCAAGAATCCCGCAATGCAGCGTGTGATCGACCAGCAAGTGGATGAATTGATAGAAGCAGGAGCCATAGAGCCGTCAAGGAGCTCAACGCACAGTCAATACCAGACGCGTACCCTGTGCCAAGAATAAATCACATCCTGGAAAAGTTGAGACACGCCCGTTACATTTCAACATTGGATTTGAAACACGGTTATTGGCAGATCCCCATGGCGGCGGACAGTCGAGAATGCACGGCATTTACGGTGCCCGGTCGAGTGTTATTCCAATGGCGAGTCATGCCATTCGGACTGCACTCGGCCGGTGCAACTTTCCAGAGAGCTTTTGATGCGGTAATCGGCCCAGAGATGGAGCCTCACGCGTTCGCCTACCTGGACGATATCATAGTGATCAGCGCAACGAAGGAACAGCATTTGGAGAACTTAAAGGAAGTCTTTCGCCGGCTGAGGGCAGCAAATCTGAAGCTAAACAGGAAAAAGTGCTCGTTCTTCCGCAGAAAATTGGTCTACCTAGGACACCTGGTAAGCGCCGAAGAGATTCAGACGGATTTATCGAAGGTCGAAGCAATAAGCAATATGAAGGCACCGACGAACTTGAAGGAGCTCAGACGTTGCCTAGGGATGGCGTCCTGGTACAGGCGCTTCGTGCCAAACTTCACAACGGTGGTACAGCCGATGACACTCCTGCTAAAGAAGGCTAAGAAATGGTCGTGGAATGCGGAACAGCAAACGGCATTAGACAGCTTAAAACACTGTCTGACGACCGCTCCTGTTCTTGCGTGTCCCGATTTTTCCGAGAAGTTTACGTTGCAAACGGATGCCAGCGACTACGGCCTAGGAGCAGTGTTGACGCAGACCATCGACCAACAAGAGTGAGTCATCGCCTACGCAAGTCGGAAGCTATCCAAGGCCGAGGAAAACTATTCGGCAACCGAAAAGGAATGCCTGGCAATAGTTTGGTCGATTGGGAAGCTAAATGCTATCTAGAGGGATATCGTTTCGATGTAGTGACGGACCATATGGCATTAAAGTGGTTGGATTCATTACAGAGCCCGTCGGGAAGAATCGCGCGCTGGGCGTTAGAGCTTCAGTAGTACCAGTTTGATGTACGGTACAGGAAAGGAAAGCTCAACGTGTTAGCAGATGCATTGTCGCGAGATCCGTTAGAAAAACTCCAGCAAGTCGTATTCCAGCAATCCCCAGGGAAGTGGATTCAAGGAATGAGGGACAAAATCGCTAAGGAGCCAGCTAAGTATGTGGATTACGTCGAGGAGAATGGACAGCTGTACCGACAACTGGGACACCGCGCAGACGATGAAGACTACATCCCATGGAAGTTGTGCGTCGACGAAGAACATAGGAAAAGAGGAAAGAGGAAACGAATGCCACGATGCACCGACGGCAGGACACCAAGGGATCCGCAAGACGATAAAGAGGCTATCGCAGCGTTACTACTGGCCGGGTATGTTTCGGGACGCAGCCAAATACGTCAAATCCTACGAGACATGTCAGAAATTCAAAACGGAGCAGAGGAAGCCAGCCGGATACATGCTGACCCGCCAGGTGGCAGAACCAATGGCCATTCTGTGCGCGGATTTTGTGGACCCCCTACCGCGATCAAAACAAGGCAACACGATGCTGCTGGTGTTTCACGACGCGTTTACGAAATGGGTAGCAAGGTAATACAATGTCTAGCTAAGGTGAGCTCTACGCCATTCAAAGGCCACGGCACTACGAAGACGTGGAGCAAGCCATGGTAGACTTCCAGAAGAAAAAAAATCAAAATGGAGACGAAGAAGGAAGACACACGGATTGGGATGTCAACCCAAAAGTCGGTGGAAAAGGGTGCTACCACCGGCGGGCACGGGGGGGGGGAGAAATCCTCTCTGCGTGTCGCCAGCAGCCCACCCTCCGTACTGGTTGGAGCAGGTCACGATGGTTGCAAAGCTTCTGCCAACACAAAACCAAAAATGGCACGATTCCGCAGTCCATGGAGACTCGGATTGCGAATCACACGGAGGGTCTCATACGTCAGAAGCTGAGGACAAAACATGTCCCCAGATCAGGCGAGTACCAGCACCCCCAGTAGGGTCGGGCTCAAACGGTCAAAAGAGGGCATGAAGCCAAAGCCCAAATCAAGGCCTCCCTTAAAATCCGGGCTCGGCTCGCTAGTTGCAAGCGAGACCTCACGGAAGATGAGGTTCGTCAGCAGAAGTGTGCCGACGAAAGGATAAAAGAGGGTAGAGCGTAGAGAAAAGACGTCAGTTTTGCCAACAAGGTGGAGGATCAATTGGCCGTCAAACGCCAGCGCTCCGCTGAAACCGCTATAGCATAGGTGCCAGCTAGCAAGCAGCCCTGCAAAAAGCCAATGTCGCTGGCAAAGCCGACGGCCAGCGATGTAGCAAGGCGGCACCTAGTCGTCGCGCTCATTGACCGGAGCGACCCAAACGGCAAAATGAAGCCCGAGCAATGGAAGAAGGTGGAGGAGCTGCTGATCGATGCGCTTCTAAGTCGAATGGGCGAACCGGGCTCGCTTCCCATCTCATTTGATGGAGCGGGCTGGCTTGAGGGTGAACAAAAAAAAACTCAGCAGCAAGGATGACCACACTCTGAAGTGGGTGACTGGTGTCGTGGCTGCCCTGGACGCTCCGTGGGAGGGTGCAAAGCTGGAGGAACAGATCTTGTATTCCGTCCGTGCCGAAGCCAAAAGTACTCTTCCCACGGGTCGTACCAGCAGACCAAGCGCTGCAGCTACTCAAGTGGCAAAATCCGGACGTGCCAACCGTTGATTGGAAGGAGATACACGCTGCAAAGCCCTATAATAAGGGTCAGCAAATGGTCATCCAAATCAACAAGGAGGCCGACGATTTGCTGTACGGGAGATGGCGTGGGGCGTGGGTAGTGTCTACCTACGACTCAAGAAGCGAAACCCGAACGATACAAACACAAACACGCTGGAGGCGGGTGAAGTGGAGAGAGAGGTCACCCACGCCACCAAAAGCCTAGAATTTGAAGATGACGAGAATGCGGTCATTACCGTTTTGGAAGTCCTATCCGCGGAGGATGACACTGCCAACCATAGAGCTGAAGGTCATCCAAATCAACTTACATAAAAGCAAGTTTGCTTCGGGGGAGTTAGGGCACGCCGATGTCGCCTTAGTCCAGGAGCCTTGGATAGCGTCTGGTAACAAGGTATCTGGACTGAAGCATCCAAACTACGACCTAGACAGCAGTGAGTAGAGCAAGGTCTGTGATCATAGTAAGGAAAGGTATCTATGCTTACTTATTGGCCAATTACAGTACCGACGACCTCACGGTGACAGCGCAAGAAGGCAGCAGAGACGAGCCAATATTGATGGCATCCTGCTACATGGCGCATGACTCGGAGGCACCCCCTCAAGAGCTAACTCGACTGGTGACGGAGGCCGAGTCAAAAGAACAGACCCTCATCATCGGAGCA
Organism: Scaptomyza flava; assembly: GCA_030179655.1. Taxonomy (NCBI): domain Eukaryota; kingdom Metazoa; phylum Arthropoda; class Insecta; order Diptera; family Drosophilidae; genus Scaptomyza; species Scaptomyza flava. Next base: position 25,741 of record JARNME010000095.1, read on the forward strand.
GACGCCAAAGCACATCACACAGTATGGGGAAGCGGGGACATAAACGATAGAGGTGAGTCACTGCTTGATTTCATACTTCAAACAAATCTTAAGATAGCAAAAGAGGGGGAAGAACGGACAGCGCGGGTAATTTTCCTGCCCAAAGGTGGAAAATGTAACTGATAGACCTCCACATTAGAGAGAATACAGTGATGACTCTAGAACAGAACCAACACGCTTATACGAAGGGAAAGTCGGTGGAAGCTGCGCAAGATTCTCTCGTTGCAACCATAGAGAAAGCACTTCACCATAACAACTTGTCTTTCGTTGGTGACGGTCGTGTTTTTGCGTGCTCTTGATTATTTATTGTTCTCTAGTGTTTGTGAACGGTGTTTTTACTCTGTTTAATCTGGTAAATAGTTTTAGCAGTGATTGCAAATATATGTGTATATATTTACGTTTACATAAAAGAGTTTGCCGAGTTTATACTCACTTTAATTAGCAGTTTAACTGAGACTGCTCAGCCTGAACATAAAGAAAACATACAGTAAACATACGTGCATACTTACATACATATATTTACATTCGCATATTTGCTTATTCTGTGTGATTACTAACAACAAACAGTTTGTCAGTTTCTTTTTGCTCTCGCTTTACAGCTCTCCCGCTCTTATCCGCTATTATCCGTCGCTCTTGCGGTTCTATCTGCCTACGCGCTTGCGCTCTCACATTTAAGCGCTCATTTGATATTTACTGTTTTATATTGCTCTTGCAGTGATACGTTGTACTTATACTTACCGTCGCCTTACTTTGTTTTGTGCTAGCATATTAGTTGCCAGAGAAAACCTTAAATCAATTTGAAAATGTTTGCATGCTGTAGCACCAATTGCAAAGTGGTTGGAAACACCAACCAAGATTTTATTTTGTGTGGATTGTGTGACAACATGATCCACATGAAATGTGCTGGCTTCACTACCAAAATCAGGCACTTCTTAATTGCAGATACAGGCCTTAAATGGTACTGCGAGCCCTGCAATTTAGCTGTGAAAGAATCGACCAAGTTCATGAGGCAGACTCATGCTGGCTTAAAGCTATGCATGTAGCTTTTAATAACCTGCATGCGTCATTCAGCTTGAGATTAATTTCAAAAATGGCAAGGTTATTACGGAATCTCCGAAGCGTAAAAAGACTTCGGGTCCTAATCCACTTATTGCCGCACCTGTTCTTCCAACCAAACCCCTTCTACTGCCTAACAATAATCCTTCAATTGGTTCCAATGCTAACCCACTAATTTTATTTAACTCCCCTGCTAGAAATTATGTAAACAACCTAGCCACTTTATCTTCCGAACCTTTGCATGAGCCCTCTGGTTCAGCAGCTCGTGTGCCTATTAATCCTAATATAGGTACAACTGGGGCTCACCAGCCTCTGGTTGTTTTACCACTCAATAAATTTGTTTTTGTTCTAGGCTGGCATCCGATACGTCATCGGATGATGTTGCAGCATATGTAAGAGTCAAATCGATTCCCCACTGAACATAAAGAAAACATAAAGAAAACATAAAGTAAACATACGTTCATACTTAAGGCCCATTCCCAGCAGCTGCGAAACGTAATTTTTAGCTGCAACTCTATATAAAAAAAACAGTTGTCAGAAATTTTCGTGCATGCTTTCCGTTTTTAAATTCCCAGCAACCATCAGAAAAGTTCATCGATAGTTCCGATAGTGGAACAATTGCGGATTCCAAAATCAGCTGTTCTTAAAAACGGAATAATAGCTTTACAATTATTCCGCGCAGCATTAGAAATGGACGCACAAAAAATGTAGAACGATAGCGGTTTGAAAGCTTTTTTCGAGAAGATAAAATCGCATTTATCAATGAGCATGAAAAATAAAAACAATTAAATTAATTATAAATGAGTTCAATGTTTTGTTTAATTTTAACACCAGCCAAATTATTTTGCTAAGGAACAGAACCTTCGCCTGAGTTTACATATTCCTAAATGTCATTTCTAGCAAATTTTGCACAGCCATGCATTTGGCGATCAAAATGCCAAATGCAATGGCGGCCTCGACTGAGCCTATAATTAAAAACACGTTCGGGTACGCTAAATGAGCGCGACCCGTATGACTTCACAATCCTCTTATATAGAGGAAACGCATCGTCTGCAACAATAAAATATGGTGTTTCAACTCCATTGAGAACGTTGTCTGGCGGATTATTTAGACTATCTGCCAAAATTGCTTTCCCAAGCGAGCAATGCGCGAAGGCGCTCATTTGAACAATTTAATCAAATAAGGTGACCAACAAATATTTATATTTTGCATTCAAATATTTGGCACAGCTGGTCACTCTAACTTTATGTGGAACCTAACGAAATAATTGAGCACTTTTCATAAATGACATTTTTTTGCTGGGAATGGGCCTTTACATACATATATTTACATTCGCATATTTGCTTATTTGACAGTTTCTTTTTATTCTCGCTTAACAGCTCTCCCGCTCTTATCCGCTATTATCCGTCGCACTTGCGGTTCTATCTGCCTTCGCGCTTACGCTCTCTCATTTAAGCGCTCATTTGATATTTACTGTTTTATATTGCTCTTGCAGTGATACGTTTTACTTATACTTACCGTCGCCTTACTTTGTTTTGTGCTAGCATATTAGTTTCCAGGTAAAACCTTAAATCAATTTGAAAATGTTTGCATGCTGTAGCACCAATTGCAAAGTGGTTGGAACCACCAACCAAGATTTTATTTTGTGTGGATTGTGTGACAACATGATCCACATGAAATGTGCTGGCTTCACTCCCAAATCAAGGACTTCTTAACTGCAGATACAGGCCTTAAATGGTACTGCGAGCTCTGCAATTTAGCTGTGAAAGAATCGACCAAGTTCATGAGGCAAACTCATGCTGGCTTTAAAGCTATGCATGTAGCTTTTAATAACCTGCAAGCGTCATTCAATGAGCTTGAGCTTAATTTCAAAAATGGCAAGGTTATTACCGAATCTCCGAAGCGTAAAAAGACTTCGTGTGCCTATTAATCCTAATATAGGTACAACTGGGGCTCACAAGCCTCTGGTTGTTGTACCACTCAATAAATTTGTTTTTGTTTCTAGGCTGGCATCCGATACGTCATCGGATGATGTTGCAGCATATGTAAAGAGTCAAATCGATTCCCCACTTATTGTTGTTGAAAAGTTTAAATTTAAACATGCCAGAAATATATCTTCTTTCAAGTTGGGTGTACCGCCTGAACTTCTCTCGACAATTTGCTCTGAAAAGTTTTGGCCGCCGCAGCTTGTCGTTAAGGAGTATACGAATAGGCGAATTCATAACAACAATTGTATAAGGATTAATAATACACCGCCTGCTAGCCAACCTGTTGCCTCCACCTCGGCGGCAAAAAACTAACAGAAGTAATTAGCTTGGCCTATCAAAAAGTTAGAGGCCTTAACACTAAACTGGCTAAATTATATATTAACAGCTTATCTTTTGATTCTCAAATAGTTGCACTCACTGAAACCTGGTTAGAACCTGATATTTCTGATTATTCCATTTTTCCTTCTAAATATAACTTGTACAGATGCGATCACACTTCCCGCAAGGGGGGTGGTGTTCTCATTGCTGTTGACTCCTGTATTTCCTCTGAACAGATTCTTTCTCAGCTTCTTCCGGACATAGAGTTTTTATGTGTTAAAATACTACTAAACGGCCGTTCACTTTACGTTACTTGCTCTTATATTCCTCCTCAATCTGATATTAACATTTACTCATCCCATCTGAGTGCCCTGCAACTTGTTTCGTTCATTTCTGACAGATATGGATAATCTGATAGTGGTTGGTGATTTTAATCTGCCACATGTTGTATGGTCTATGAATGACACATCTTCAGCGGTGTTACCAGTCACTTCTGATGATTTTATCGATGGCCTACTGGAGTTAGGCCTATTGCAAGTTAACAGGGTGCATAACTATAGTGGTAGAATGTTGGACTTAATATTTGTTTCGGACTCCGATTGCAGTAATGCTAGTAGAATACCCCCTCTAGTTCTTCCGGAAGATACCTACCATCCAACCTTAGAGCTATCCATCGAAATTCTTAACCCTACTTCAGAATCTAAAAATACTTTAAAAACCCGTTGCTTTCGTAAAACTAACTTTACTAAATTAAATTATCTTCTTCAACATACTAATTGGTCGCGCCTTTATTCTTGTAGTGATATAGAAACTGTCATAGCCATATTTTATAGGACCTTGAATTCGCTTTTGGATATTTGTGTTCCCCTCACTTGTTCTTCAAGTGACAATAAACCACCTTGGTTTACGAGAGAACTATCGAAGTTGAAAAACGCAAAGACAAATTCATATAAATAGCAATAGTAGCAAATCTAGTTTTATTTCCGTAAACACATCTTGCTATAGTAATTATCTTAATCGTTGTAGACTAAACTTTTCACGTGACCCTAAACAGTTTTATAAATTTGTTTAACTCTAAACTTAAGACTTCTTGCTTGCCATCCTCAGTATACCTAGATGATACAAAAGCAAGTTCTGATCAGGCAGTAGCCGATCTATTGCTGAGTATTTTCAATCAGTATACTCATCGAATATGTATAGTAGTAGTAATTCCTATCTTTTTCAAGTTCAAACGTCAAATTGCATATATGACCCTGTAGTTATTGAGTCTATGCTCCTGAGTGAATTTAACTCTATTAAACCAGCCTACTTGCCTGGTCCCGATGGAGTGCCAGGTTGTATTCTTAGATACTGCGCGGATTCTCTTTGTGCGCCATTAAATAAATTATTTAACTTGTCTGTTGATTCAAACGTGTTCCCTGATATATGGAAGGAATCCTTTATAATTCCACTCCATAAAAATTCTTCAAAATCAAACTTTAAAATTTATAGGGGCATACCCAAGTTGTCTGCCATACCAAAAGTCTTTGAAAAAATTATGTGTTCTCAACTGCAACACGGATGTAGTTCGATTATATCGCCTTATCAACACTGTTTTGTTAGGCGTAGATCTACTACCACTAGCCTTCTTGAATTCACTTCGCTTGTTATCAAAGGGTTTCAGGAAAAAATGCAAACTGACGTTGTTTACACCGATTTTAGTAAGGCATTTGATTCTGTAAGTCATTCTCTGTTGCTTCATAAATTAAATATTATTGGATTTCCATCAAAACTATTATTGTGGCTTTCGGAGTACTTGTGTGGTCGAACACAAAAAGTAGTTTTAAAATCGTTGGTATCTAAACCTATTTTTGTTACCTCTGGTGTACCCCAGGGTAGTCACCTTGAACCTGTGCTATTTAATTTGTTTATTAACGATCTTCCAGCAGTTGTTACTAACTCTTTTTTGTATATGTTTGCTGATGATGTGAAGCTATGTTTCACCTATAATGACGCTTCCCTGTGTAATTTACTACAGTCGGATTTGGGTGCTTTGTCAGCCTGGTGCCGTACTAACTTACTAAATTTAAATTGTTCAAAATGTAAAGTCATGTCTTTTTGTAAAGGTACTCCTCATACTGCTCACTACTTGCTTGATGCTTCACCACTTGAACGCGTGGTTGAAATCAAAGATTTAGGCATTATTCTTGATCCTAAATTAAAGTTTGACGCTCATATTTCGTATATGGTCAATAAGGCCATTAATGTCCTTGGCTTCATCAAGCGGTGGTCGAAAGAGTTTAATGATCCGTACACCACTAAAACGCTTTATACATCCTTAGTACGTCCCATTCTGGAGTAGTGATCTTGTGTGTGGTCCCCACAATACTCGATTCACCAGGACAGAATTGAATCTGTGCAGAAGAAATTTCTTCTATTTGCCCTTAGAAGTTTTAACTGGGTTGCTGGAGTTGACTTACCCCCGTATTCTAGTAGACTCCTTTTAATAGATCTTTCCTCCCTTTTAAATCGTAGAACTATGCATGGAGTATTATTTATTACTAACCTACTTAATGGTGAAATCGACTCATTAGTTCTTTTGAGTCGAATTAAATTTAATGTCCCATTTAGATCTTCATGTAACTTTTTACCCCTTAGCCTTGATCGTTGCTTCAGCAACTATTTAACTCATGAACCATTTCGTGTTATATGTTCTGACTACAACAAACTTTATTCTCTTGTCTCCTTGGGGGCCTCAACTCCAGTACTAAAAAGATCGATCCTTTTTGCTTTATCTTATCGTAACCTCTAACTACTAATCTAACGCTAGTCTGATTGGGTTTTTCTGAGTTTTTCCCAATCTTCGCAACAAATGTTGGACTGCTCAATTTATATTGAATTTCCCAGAGCTTTAACGTTAACTTTTAAATATATTTTCAGATTTATATATTATTCTATATTTTACTTAATTTAATTATTTTAATTATTATTAATTGAAATTAAATTTTGATTCATTTTAATGTCAGCTGCTCTTAGCTGACTATAAATAAATAAATAAATAAGGAATACGCTCTAGGCGCATTTCTGGACATCTCAGGCGTATTTAATAATGTGTCGACGGAAGCAATAATGCACAGCAATCATGCACATCTCAGGCGTATTTAATAATGTGTCGACGGAAGCAATAATGCACAGCTCAGCTCAGTCATGGACAAAGAAGCCAAGAGATACATGGTACCATGCTGGACGCCACCGAAAATAAAAGCAAAAGATGTTGGGTAGCACTTGGGGACTGTCGCCAAGACTGGCACATTGGGTTCTCATCTCGGTTGTGTGCCCCATACTGCTCTATGGAATGCTGGTATGGTGGAAAGCCACAGAGAAGTCCACATACCTTAAACGAATAGAAAAACTCAGCGACATGCGCTAATGTGCATCACAGGGGCACGGAGAACTACACCAACTAAGGCACTACAGATTATGCTCAATGTCAACCCAGTTGACATACAAGCACGCCCTACAGCAAGACGGCACATCGGCTATACACGATAGGCAACTTGACGATACGCAGCTACGGGCACAGTACAATTGGAAGAAGGACAGAAGTCTAAACAGACCATATGACCCCCAGAAACAATTTCAACATATCGCCCACTTTCTTAGGTAAAGATGACTGGAGCTCAGGAGCAGAGCGGTCAGCCATAAACATATTCACAGACGGCTCAAAATGAGGGAGGGAATCGGTGCAGCAGTATATTGTGCCGAACCACTGCAGCATTTTCCAAGCGGAGATATTCGCAATAAGGAAAACAGCAGAAGCAGTCCTACAAACTAACACAAAACACGATGAAGTAAACATATTCGTGGACAGTCAGGCAGCAATTAAAGCCCTGCAGGCCCATTACATAGGCTCTCGGAATGTCCTGGCGAGCAGGGAAGCACTAGATGCACTCAGCATTTTTAAAAAAGTGCGCATCTATTGGAATCCAGCCTTCAGAGACTCGCGGGCAACGAGATAGCAGACACTTTGGCTAAGCAAGGTGCAACGGAACTCAACAGTGATTCTGCGGATGCTCCGATCTCACTGCGAACGCTACACTCATACATGGAAATACAAGCACGGGTTACAGCAGCACTTAGGTGGACAAACACCTCTGCCTGCGAATCTCTAAAATAATGTGCAAAACATGTGATGTTAAACTAACGCTATACATGCTAAAAAGGCATGTCTGCCGAAGGCTTGCGGGTCTCTTGACGGGACACTGCCTAACCGCTGTACACAGGAAAAGGCTTGGCTTAATGGACTACGACGAATGCAGGAAATGCAAGGATACAGGTGTCAAAGAGACGTTAGAGCACCTCCTCTGCAGCTGCCCCGCACTGGCAGCACAACGACTACGCCACTTCAAAGCTCCCGTTCTTGCCTCGCTCGATGAAGCCAGCAAGAAAGAGCCTAAAAATCTTCTAGCTTATATATATGGTATTTACATCTTTATATATATAATTATGAGTTCGATACCGTGTGAGAATAAAAAAAATTAAAAGATTTTTTTCTTTATTGTGTTTGATCTAATGTAAAAAAATACAAATCTTTTCCTTAATTACGACTATCTTCTTTATGATCTTACTCCGAACTACTTCTCAATCGTTCTTGCTGATATGTATTATAATATTTTGTATGTTCCAAAATTAATTTCTTAGTTTGAATATATGACAATGGATCGAGTTTGTTACGTTGTTACTGACATAAATATTTGTGTAAATTTAGTCTTGAATTTGATATTGATATTTCTTTGATTTGTAATTCACAATTATAGATTTTTATAATATTGTTTCCTTTTATTTTAATTTCATTGTTCACACAATTTTGATTTACAATGGTTTCTGGCAAATTCCATGTTAAGATTATGTTTGGTTCTATATAATTGTTTGGAAGTTTTTAATTGTTTTGGTGTATTTACATTCGGTTTTGATTTGTTTCACAATGCCTACAATGCAATTATTCATTATTTGTTCTTAGTAATTCTGCCATATACTTTATTATTATTTATAAAATATTTTCTTGAATATTTTCTGTTACAATATTATCGTTCTCATCTGTGTAGGGTATTATTTCGAAAATAGGTGTTTTGCTAATTTCATGTGGAATATGTGATCTCTATATATAAAAGAGTTTGTCCTATGTGATTGTTGACATTGCCACAGCCTAAACGAAAAGAGCTAAAAGGCTGAAATTTTCACACAATATTTTATGCAGGTTGAAAGTGAGCACTAAGAAAGGAATTTTTATTTGGACAACTCCTTCAAGTACCTCCCATACGATTTGGAGCACTTTTTACCCATTTTAAAAATCAAATTACAATTACAACAATTACCCATACCAAAACATGGGCAATGACAAGCAAAGTGTCACTTGCAAGAAGCGTTTGTTGTTGTTGTTGTTCGGCCCGCACTGCTACTTTTTGTTGGTGTGATTGATTTAAAAAAACAAAAACAACAAAACAAAACTTGGTGCGTCTAAAAAAATTACCCACACGAGAATATTTTATGGGGGTGGATTTGCCTACTTGCTGCTTATATAACTTAGACAAAACTAACTAACATTAGTAATATGTTATTGATATGCAATTGCGAACAAGCATAGGGCGTTGACATAAGTGCGCGTGTTGCTCTTAAGATAATCAGGTAATTACAAATCTCGCTCCGATCATGTTCCTTTGATGTTGCTCATTTACGTTCACTCTCTATTTTATGTGCGCGCTTTGCATGTAAATCGTAAAGTTTAATAACCCTAACTCCTCCGCACACACTAAATTAAAGCTAAAGGCCATATGCAATTCACTTAGCTGCAGCCTCTTAGATATGTTTTGCGTTAATTCAGTGCGTGCGAAGAAGGTAACGTTATTACGCTCTTTGTTAGACTTGCAGAGCGCGCGCATACATTGTAAATGCATGCATACATTGTTGACTTCTGAAGCAAGCTAAAAGAAGCAAAAAAATGTTCACCAAATATATACCGTGCATTACATTTTCTTTGTGCGCACGCTCTGCATGTCAAACATAAATCCTAATATCCCTTCCTCCTCCGCAGCACTCTCTAAGCTAAGTTAAGCATAACTAAGAGTTTGCATTTAAGGGAATGACATTGCCTAATTTGTACCACCTACACCTAGCTCTTAAGTACAAGCGTTGATTGTAAGATCTCGGTGTGTGTTGTGTAGAGGAATAACTGTAATACTCTTTCCCACTTTATGTTTTTACATACAATGGTTAGGGAATTGGTTGTGCATTTTAGTTTATATTTATTTTGAAGATAGAAAGTTACGTTTCGTTTCAGTTCATTTTTAAATATAGTTTGTATTAAAGGATAACATCGAAAGTTACTTTTTGGATCAGTGAGTTATTTATTTTCTGATTTTTGTATTACTTATATACAATTCATATAAAATACTTATTTAATGATAAGTTATAAAAAATATTTAATTAAAACATTAACGATCAACGTATTTTAATTTATTTTGGTGGTTTTTTAAACACAAGAAAAATAAGTCGATTTTAGACTTAATAATTGAAGCAACATTATATATAGTTGTCTTCTATTTTGCATATTATATAATAGTCATATAGACGCTGCGTTAGTGCATTTAAAAATCAAATAAAACTAAGCAGTCTGATTATTCTTTTAAAATAATATAAGTTGGCATATTCAATTTTATTGAACTCTATACTTTGTATAGACGCTGTAACGTTGTTCAGTGAAGTCAATTTTGACTTAGTTTGAAGTATTAATTAATTATAATACTTACTTTAAATTAAGTTGTTAATTTGTTTTGTTGTTTTTTTTAACATAAATAATAAGTCGATTTTAGACTTAATAATTGAAGCAACATTGTATATAGTTGTCTTCTATTTGCATATTATATAATAGTTATATAGACGCTGCTTAAGTGCATTTAAAAATCAAATAAAACTAAGCAGTCTGAATATTCTATTAAAATAATATAAGTTGGCATATTCAATTTTATTGAACTCTATACTTTGTATAGACGCTGTAACGTTTTCAGTGAAGTCAATTTTTGACTTATTTTGAAGTATTTATTTATTTATAATACTTACTTTAAATTAAGTTGTTAATTGTTTTGTTGTTTTTTTTTTTTAACAAAAATAATACGTCGATTTTAGACTTAATAATTGAAGCAACATTATATATAGTTGTCTTCTATTTTGGATATTATATAATAGTTATAGACGCTGCTTAAGTGCATTTAAAAATCAAATAAAACTAAGCAGTCTGAATATTCTATTAAAATAATATAAGTTGGCATATTCAATTTATTGAATTTTATACTTTCCTATAGACACTGTAACGTTGTAACAATCGTTTTACAGTGAAGTCAATTGTCTCACAGCCAAATTAAAAGATGTCTATTGAAACTTAAGATATAAGTGGTGTTTTGGTGCCGCATTCAGTTGTTCGCATATTTGGTGATGGAGCCTGCCTTTTTAGATCCATTTCCTACCTTTTATATGGTAGGAAAGGCTTCCATGGCACCATACGCCAACATATTGTAACCCATGTCGTTACCAACTGGGAAACTTTTGCTTGCTTCGGCATGAACATAAATGGAGAGTGTTATAGCTCTTCTGAACAATATGAGTGTACTATGTCAAATTCATATACTTAGGGTACTGCATGTGAGCTTCAAGAAGCAGCAGAAATTTATGCTGTAAATTTTCAAGTTTTTCTAAATGGAAACTTATATCTATCATTAGGAAATGATATGCATCCTGTGAAAAAATTGCGTTTTACCGGCGAATTAATAAATGGACATTTTGATGTTTATATTCCTTTAGAGGAAGTATTAACTCAAGAAACCGATACGTCAAATGAATGTATAACTGAAAATGTTAAAAATCCCGTTAAGAGACGTAGTCGGTCCACCGACAAAACAACACAAACGGTACGAAAACATATAGTTGAAAAATATCTTGAAAAAATAAGGGTAAGCACATAGAAGTATCAAAAAGATTTCAGGTTAATAATCCAGAAGCTCATAAAGCTGCAAAGAGAAGACATCAGGCTGATAATCCTCAAGCTAATAGAGATGCAGTGAGACGACATCAGGCTAATAATCCTAATGCACGTCAAGAAAGGCGTTTGCGTGCATGGAGTGTTACAGCCAAGTCTGGCCTAAACTATGATTTTGAAATAGCTTATAAGTCAGATAAAATTACTCAACTTGGTAGTATGAATTTGATATGCAAAAATTGTAAAAAAGTTATTAAGAGCTTAATAATTGGTGGACATCCCAAGCATGATCATTTCATTGATCGTATAAGAGAGTATAACAGCTTTATTTTGTTGGTGATGATGAAAAGGAAGCTTAACTACGTTGCAAAAAAATTCCAAATGTTGATTTAAGCGTAGTAAAGGATCTTCAATGTATGTTTCATCATCATAATCGTTATGTTAAAGATCTAAAAATGGCTCTCAATAAAATACCAACAAGTACTACAGACTATAAACTGATTATACATGCTGATCGAACACCCGCTGGTGCACACAAAGGGCTTTACAATGCACCTCTATTAAGCGAAGTAGCTATAGTTATTGTTGGTCAGCAATTTGCAAAGCGCGATATTATTATTGAAAGCCATAATAATACATTACATCGCATTAGTGAGGTGCATCGATCATACGATGCCTTACAGTACCCTTTGCTATTTCCTTATGGCGAAGATGGCTATTCAGTGGATATACCACAATGGAATCCATTATTAAAAAGGGAGGATCCAAAAAAAAATGATATCTGCGTTAAGCTTCTACAGCTATAAAATAATGATTCGTCAATCCGAGATAAATCATTTAATTTATTGTCGTTCCCTTTATAGTCAATTTTTGGTTGATATGTATGCTAAAATTGAAACAGAAAGGTTAAATTATATTCACTACAATCAAGCGATTTGCATTAACAAGATGCAATAGGCCAACAATATGTTGAAGCAGCTCAACTTGGTCAGATGGTAATTTTACCATCTTCTTTTACAAGCTCTGCACGATATATGCATGAAAAGACTCAAGATGCTATGACATATGTTCGCCATTATGGGCGACCAGATCTTTTCATAACATTCACCTGCAATCCACAATGGAATGACATTAAAAGTGTTTGATACCGGGTCAAAAGCCACATGATCTGATCGTCACGATATTATAGCTCGAGTTTTTCATTTAAAAGTTAAAGCTTTAATGTCACTATTGATAAAAGGTTCTTTGTTTGGAAGCGTGCAATGTTTCATGTACTCTGTGGAATGGAAAGCGGGGCTTAACACATATTCATATTCTACTTTGGCTAGAAAATAAAATAAGACCAGATAAAATCGATAAGATTATCTGTGCCGAAATACCAAACGCAGATGAGGATCCTTTGTTATTCAACATTGTTAAGTCAAATATGATTCATGGTCCTTGCGGTGCATTTAATAATAAATCGCCATGCATGAAAAATGGAAAGTGTACCAAAGGTTTCCTCGACAACTACTTAAAGAAACTGTGACTGGAAAAGATAGTTACCCTCTATATCGTATTAATATGTACGAAAGTGGCCGTTATATAAGTAGCTCAGAAGCGGAATGGAGAATCTTTGCATTTCCCATACATGAACGTTTTCCGGCTATTAGATACTTAGCTGTTCATTTAGAAAATGGTCAACGAATATATTTTAACCCCAATAATCCGCAACAATTACTTGACAGATTAAGCATTACACCCAAAACCACTTTGCTAGCCTTCTTTGAGCTATGCACACGTGATGAGTTTGCAAGAACGCTTCTATATTGTGAAGTTCCATCGTATTTACATGGAACAATAAAGAATTTCAAAGAAAAAAAAAGAGGGCATGATATGCCAAATTTCCTGGAGTTAAAAGAGATTCAGCTTTGGGAAGAGTTACACTATTCATCCCAATAATACAGAATGTTTTTATTTAAGACTTTTACTACATTTTGTAAGAGGGCCAACTTCATTTTCAAATTTAAAAACCGTTAATGGTATAGCATACGCCTCATTTCAATTGGCGTGTAAAGCTCTAGGATTACTAGAAGATAATAGCACTGGGATTCAACTATAGCCGAAGCTGTCATATGTCAAAATCCTACAAAACTTAGGGAACTTTTTGCAATAATGTTAGTATTTTGTCAAATTTCGGATGCTCTTAAACTTGGAATATTTATAAAGAGAGTTTCTTAGAAGATATTTTAAGAGTCTTTCATATTTCACAAGACAGAAATATTGATCAAAGTATTCTGAATAATGTATTTAATAAATGTCTTTTGTACATTGAAGATAAAGTACTGTCTAATGGTGGTTTACTACCAATCAGATCTGAGGAAATTGTTCAAAATAATGAATATCATAGAGAATCAAATTATGAAAATTGCGATAATTTTGTTGTTAATAATGAGCTACTCCTTACTGCTAAGCAAAAACAAGTATACGAAAAGTTACTGCATAGCGTTGAAGCAGAAAAAGGAGAAATCTATTTTTTAGATGCACCTGGTGGAACAGGTAAAACGTTTCTTTTAAATTTATTATTGGCAAAGGTACGGCAAGTAAACACATTGCATTGGCCGTTGCTTCTTCCGGTATCGCAGCCACTTTAATAAATGGTGGTCGCACAGCGCATTCTACTCTAAAGATTCCATTTAATTTGTTTCATTTAGAAACACCACATTGCTCAATTTCAAAGCAATCTAATATGGCTGCTGTGCTCAAAGATTGCAAGCTTATTGTTTGGGATGAGTGTACTATGGCCCATAAAGGTGCTTTTGAAGCTGTAGATCGATCTTTGAAAGACATTCGAGATAGTGAATACCTAATGGTCGGCATAACTGTTCTCTTAGCTGGTGATTTTCGATAAACTCTTCCAGTGATCCCCAGAGGAACAAGAGCAGATGAAATAAATGCGTGCTTAAAGTCTTCAATTTGTGGCCCAAATACAGAAAATTGCATTAACGAAAATATGCGAGTGAACATAAAAGGTAATAGCATAGCTGGTGAATTTGTAGAAATGCTTCTTCAAATAGGAAATGGATTATTTCCAACCCATGATGGCAAAATAACTTTACCATCAACTTTGTGTCATGTTGTGAAAATTATTGAAGAACTAACTCTCAAAATATTTCCGGATATTACAAATATCTCTCAAAATTCACTCGAATGGTTTTCAGAACGTGCTATTTTGACTGCGATAATTGACAATGTATTGAAATAAACGAGTTTTTATTAAAATCATTTCAAAGTGAAGAAATGACATATAACTCTATTGATTCTATGACTGAATCGTAGATGCAGTTCATTACCCCTTCGAGTTTCTTAATTAATTAAATCCAGCTGGCCTGCCTCAACTTAAATTAACTTTAAAGATTGGTTCACCTGTAATGTTGATTCGCAACTTGAAGCCGCCAAAACTGTGCAATGGTACAAGATTGCAAGTTAAAGCCCTTCATAACAATGTTGTCGAAGCAATGGTCTTTACTGGTAGTGGTATAGGGGAAACGGTTTTTATACCGAGAATTCAATTAATACCTTCTCATTCTGAATTGCCAATTCATTTTCAGAGACTGCAATTTCCTTTAAAAGTTTGCTTTGCCATAACAATCAATAAGTCACAGGGACAAGCTCTGAAATTTGCCGGACTAGACTTAAGACACAATTATTCTCTCATGGCCAATTTTATGTAGCTTAGTTGTATTAGCACCTGACGGAAAAACAACCAAAGTCATTTTTAAAGAAGCTTTTAACAGTTGGTAATAATTGCAAATTAAATTAAACTAGTGGATAAAGCCTACTGGGGAACCACAATAAAAAATTACGCGCCTGATTCTCCACCTCAATGGTGGCGTGGAAAAGAGAATATTACATACTTTGTTTTAATATGGTATGTTGTTTGATATTTTCTTATATATTTTTTTATATCTATCTTCTATTGCTAAAATTTATATGAACTATCCGCACAGCGGGGCAGTTACTATGTCGTATATACGGAAATTGTATGATTTCATCAGATCTGCAAGTGAATACAGAGGGGTTTCATTACACGATTATTTTCAAACGTTATAATTGCTTGCATTCGAAAATCGAGCGCGCAGCGTTAGGGGGATTGTCGAGCGAAGTGAGCAATGGGGACCCTCTAGTTACATACAAAATTAAACGCAGTAAAAGCCGCACTTGCAAGCAAAATATTTCCAACACTTGTCAATTCGCCGTCACTCCAGAACACAAACAATACATAGTGCAATACAACATTTTATTAAAATTTAAAACAGTACAAATTTAAAAGTATTAATTATAATCTATAATTAATTTCTAACTTCCGTTCGCATTTTTTCTCTGTTGCGATTCATTTCGATCCGAGTGAAACATTCCAGAATAATTTATAAATTTTCATTTGAAAATTATTTAAGTCCGTTAACGGGGGAACTTGTAAATATCCTTTTACAATTTTTATTTATTTGTTTCGTTTTCCATTTCGTTCCGATTAGAATATTCGAAACAATTTATAAAAAGTCTTTTGTAAATTATTTTAAGTCTGTTAACGGGTCAAATTGTAAATATTCTTTAACAATTTTATCTTATCTGATCCGATTTCATTTCATTCCAAGAGAGTGGAACATACGAATAATTTATAAATCTTCATTTAAAAATTATTCGTATGTCCATCTATCGGGGCTATATTTGTAAATAGTCTTTTACAAATATTTTCAATAACATTTTATTGTGGTCAATCCTGACTACAATAGATATTCCCACAAATCCTAGAACTTTTTTCTTGCTTGTAACGTGTTCCAACTCATAAAACAAGTTAATCAATTATGTTTTGCGTACAGATAATGCCGGCCAGGTCAAGTAGAGCTAAAAAGTTAAAAGTTCTGTCCGTGAAGAGCCAAAAAAGAAGTTCGCTTTCCTCACCAAATCTCCCAGTGAAGAAATCCTCCAGTTCCATCACACCAAAGACCGCTACGCCACTTGCCAAACTTTAATTTCAAAATTGAAGTAAAAAGCCACTCGGGCCACTACCAAACAATGCTCTAAGGCCAATATGGCAATGGCCGATTTTATCTCCGATAACCTGACCCAATTAGAATCCAGAATTATTGGTCCGTCAGCTACAGAACCATCCCTCTACACGGTCACGGTCTACAGGTCCGTCTTGAACATGTAAGGTTCTGTGGGAGAAAGTTGAAAAAGAGTACGAGACCAGCTCTAGGGCCCTTAGCCAAGGTTGTGGGAGAGCGATGCTACGTCGTTAACGACGACATACGACCATTGCTACTCCGTATACGAGCGGTGTACGGAACACTTATGCGAGCAAATAGAAAGGCTTAGCTCCATTAATAAGCAACCAGCAGTTCCGAAAGCGTCTGTTTCTCGGGGCTGTAGTCTCCCGCCTGTAGACAGAGAAGTGTTCTATGGAGACTTTTTAAAATGGCCAACCTTCCGCGACCTGTTAACGGCGATTTACATTGATGAAGCTAAGGCAATTGCCTCGAAGTCCCCGCTCACACATGACGGTTATGCCTCTGCGTGGCAGGCGTTGTGTGTGCGTTTCCAAAATAAGAAAAGGTATATTCCAAAGAAAACAACCCGATCCGCTCATGTCCGAAGTTTTTTCAAATGTCAGCTACCCAAAGAGCCAACCTTGTGAAACAGCGAAGTCTATGATGGAGTTGTTTCGCAAAGAACCACCAACTTAAAGAGAAACGAGAAATCGCCCGTCATATTCCATCCCTTCAACCTTATTAAAGGATCTTCCAGACTTCGAAGTGGAAGATCCGACCTTCTTCCAAAGTGCTTAAATAGATGTGCTGCTACTCACCGGCCGGTTCTCAAAGGCCACACCCAATTCCATCTCGTCCTTCTCCACGCGCATTTCAGTCAAGACAGAGTTGCGACTGGAGCAGCTTCTCATAAAATTTGGGAGGTGGAGAAAATGCCGGCAAGACCGGTTAAAGAATCTAACTCTTTTGCGAGAAAAACGACCACCAGAGACGCAAAGGGGAGATATGTGGTGACGCTTCCAAAAAAGAGTTACACTAAGTGGGAAGTCCTTTCTCAAACAGCAAAACTGTTTGATCCCGCGGGGTGGCTTGCACCTTCCATTATTCGTGCGAAAATTTTATTCAAGAGATTTAGCTTCAAAATCTCGGTTGGGATGAATCGTTGCCTACAGATCTTCACTGCAAATGGACGTATCCCGAAGTCAGCAAAATTCGAATTCCAGGGTGGATCACCTTTCGTGCCCAATGAGTACTTGAATTCCATGGGTTTTGCGGCGCATCGCAGCGCGCCTATGGTGCTGCCGTGTACGCTCGTGTCGAATGCCACAACGGCGTGTCCTTGTTCCTTGTCACTTCCAAAAGTAGAGTGGTGGAATGGCCCCGAGTAGCTGTCGCAGCCCAGAGATCAGTGGCCAACTCCAGCTGAGATCGCTCATGATACCACGGTCGAACAACGTGTGATGAAATGCAACATGACACAGAAGCCTTCAGATTTCGATTTCCTTGATCGTTTTTCGAGTTTCCATAGAGCGCTTCGAGTCTTGGCCTACATCCTTAGGTTCACTCAGCGCTGCAGGGGGAACGCGCTTTCCTTTATTTTGTCAGCTTAGCAGCAAGGAATCATTCGACTCCCAAGAAAGGTTGATAACCCTCACGCGGCAATCAGGTAACTCCCAAGAGCTACTGGGAAAAGGGAATCATGGGAGCATGTGGAAAACAGGTCATTCTGAAATTTCGACATACGACGAGCGCCTTCTGATTCTCCTACCATATGAAGTTGGATTTTCGCCTTTGGTGCAATTTACTCACCGCATATTGCTTCATGGTGGGAACCAATTAACGATACGCCTAGTCCGGTCCACATACTGTATTCCAAAGCACAAGAATCTAATCAAATTCATAATTAGCTCCTGTAAGGTTTGTGTAAGAAACTCCAAACGCAACTTATGGGAGACCTACCCGTTGTTAGAGCCACTTTCTCCAGGCCATTCACTCTCACGGGTGTGGATATCGTGGGCCCCTTTGAAATAAAGAATTCTACAAGCAGAGCCTGCCTTATTACTTAGGGGTATGTGTACGTTTTTGTATGTTTCAGTACAAAAGCGATTCATCTTGAAGCTACCAGTGATTTAACGTCCGAAAAGTTTCTTGCGGCCTTCTCGAGATTTGCAGCCCGACGTGGCTGTCCCCGTCACGTTTACTCCTATAATGGAAAAACCTTCGTGGGAGCGTAAAAAGAGACTGATACGAGAATTTGAAGAAGTCTCCAAAGCCACCATCCTGGCAAAGTACAGTCAATCCGGCCTATGCTGGCACTTCAATCCTCCAATTTCACCGCACATGGGGGGCTCTGGGAAGCAGGGGCTTTAAGCTTCATGGCTTTGTTCTACAAATCCACGTCGGCCACAAAATATACGTTTGATGAATTTTAAACGCTCCTATCTAAGGTCGAAGCGTGTGTTCATTCCAGGCCATCTCACCCATGTCAGAGGATCCTAGCTATCTCCTAGCGCTTACCCCTGGTCATTCCCTCACGGGAGGCCTCTTCTTTCCATATCCGAGCCAGAAATAAATGAGACGGCTTCGTCTATTATCAACAGATGGCAACGTTTGAAGGCTTTGAACCAGCAATTTTGCAAACGTTGGAAGGAAGAGTACTTAAAGCAGCTCCACAAGCGCAACAAATGGCAGTCCCCAACCCATGATATTCAAATTGACGATATGGTTATCCTAAAAGAACATAATCTTCCTGCCATAGAGTGGCATCTAGGTCGTGTCAAGGCCACCTATTCTGGCGGGGACAATAAGGTCCGAGTGGTGCACGCTCTCACCAGCCAAGGAGTTCTAAAGCGACCCGCCGCTAAATTACTCCTTTCGTTCCTAGATCCTAACGACTTTCCACGTACTCCTAATATTTGCAATATCCATGGTGCAAACTTGAGTACATGTTTTCTTGTTTTGTTTTCGTTATACAGAATAGCACCAAGGAAGGCACAAGCGCTGGAATCCCGTCGGGTACGCGGAGTACATTCATTCCGCTGCCGTGTCTGCAGTGGAAACCACCCACTGCGTAAATGCAAAAGGTTCTTGCGGCTGCCGGGCGACAAGCGTCTTCGGCAAGTACTGCCCAAATTACTTGGCCAACCAGCACTCGGGAGACGCCTGCCGCAGCAAGGACAAGTGCCGCAAGTGCAAAGAGGACCACCACACGCTGCTCCACTTCTCGAAGTCACTCCGACAGGCAGCATCCACTTCCAGCACCCCATCAGCAACCAAGCGTCGTGTGCAACGATCCAGGAAGCGGTCCGCATCACCAGCGGAAAGTCCCCATCCGGCGATGTCAACGTCGCTGATATCGTTACTCGAATTCAAGCGGATTACGCTTCTGCCGACTGTCTCCCTTTTTCTCAACAATGGAAAACCTCATTCAAGCTGGCTGCTCTCGTGAACCCGTGCAGTCCAATAAGCCGCATCAGCGCTTTTTTGCAAAGGGCACCAGCGTTGGTGCGGATTAGGCCTGCACGGTTTTCCTAAACGACCGAGCGGCTACATTCATGAGGGAGGCAGTTTTAAAGGTGGAGGAGGGCGTCCAGACGATGACACCAGCTAAACCGATCCCGGAGAGCGTCCAGGCACATTTCGCCAACATTGTGCCATCGGACGACAATTTGTTTCGTCCAAGGCGTGTGTCCCTGGTGCTAGGAGCTGATTTGTATCAGGAACTCTTGGTGCCAGGACTTGTTGCCGGCCAGAATGGCTTTCCGGTGGCACAAAACACCATATTTGGTTGGATGCTCTCGGGGTCGTGTCCAGCATAATCCCGTCCTAACTCCCAGCATAATTACGGATCCCCCCTTCCGTCCTACTCTTGCAATCCTTGCAAAGGGGGGGAGTATGTTTATGCCAAACAGCGGAAAATGCGCCAACCGCGCAGCACTGCTGCCGTCGCTAGAAACTCACACCCACAAGCCGAGCCTTCTAGCCGACGGCAGCCCTTAACAGAGGCTTCAGCTACTGGAAGCTGAGGCGGTAGTAGTTAGTCCTAATTTACAAGTGTCAAATAGAGGTCACGCGTAGAAAAGTTAATAAGTCAATAAATTTTCCGAAACAATAGTAACCTCAAAGTGTTTTATTCTAAACCGACGATCAACCATACCACGACGCTACAAAATCCTACGTGCAAAGTCCCCCTACATGTTCAGGACTAATAAGAGTGGGCTATTATAAGGTGAGACAGACGGTTCCACAATATTTTGTTCAACTAACTTTCCAGCTTGGTGCTTGATTTCTTCTATCTGGCTATGCGGACATCGATAATTTTTAACATTAACTGGCTCATCATCCTTAAGTCTCAGTTTTTGTTGATAGAAATTGTTTGTTGTGATTGGTTCGGTTTTAAGTCTAAACACATCACTATACTCGGTGCATATTTCTTTAAGTGTTTTTTAAACAATATTGGAAAATTTTTCTTTAATTTATTAATTACAGACTCTTGTATTGTCTTTTAGATTTTGAACTACATCGTAGTTCGAAAGTGATTCAAATTTTATGTTATTAATGTAAATAATAATAGGTATTTGATATTTATCTGTGGTATTTAAAAATCGGACAAAAGTATTTTGGGCTGTCGCAACATAAACACCCAGTATAAGGATATATTAGGACTGGAATCAGAACCAATCACATCAAATAATTTTTACAAGCAAAAACTAAGATTGAAAGATGATGAACCAAGTTATATTTAAAACTATAGAACTCCTCATTCACAACAAGACGAAATAGCTAAACAAGTAAATAAACTCGTAATTGTTAATAGCCCATTACTTTTAGTACCAAAAAAAAATCCTTACCAGATGCAACAGAGAAAAGATGTCGTTTAGTCATAGACTATCGTCAAATTAATTATTAGCTGATAAATTTCCACTTCCAGAATAGATGATATTCTTGATCAACTAGGCCGAGCAAAATAGACTTGAGACTTAATGTAAGGATTCCACCAAATAGAACTTGAAGAAAATTCAAGAAATATAACGTCTTTCTCAACGAGCAATGGCTCTTATCGTTTCACGCGATTACCTTACGGTTTAAAAATAGCGCCAAATTCTTTCCAAAGAATGATGACAATAGCATTTTCTGGTCTTGAACCATC
The DNA here is from genome assembly GCA_030179655.1 of Scaptomyza flava. Lineage (NCBI taxonomy): Eukaryota > Metazoa > Arthropoda > Insecta > Diptera > Drosophilidae > Scaptomyza > Scaptomyza flava. The sequence goes on from JARNME010000095.1 coordinate 47,329, forward strand.
ACAGGCATTCCTACACATGGATGACCTTATTGTCATCGGTTGTTCAGAAAACCACATGATTAAAAACCTAAGAAATGTTTTTGATTTATGCAGGAAAAACAACCTTAAATTGCACCCTGATAAGTGTACATTCTTCAGGCATGAAGTGACTTTTCTAGGTCATAAATGTACTGATAAAGGTATTCTCCCAGATGACAAAAAGTATGATGTCATTGAGAAACACCCAGTCCCTAGGGACGCAGACAGCGCTAGAAGATTTGTTGCATTTTGTAACTATTACAGACGTTTCATTAAAAACTTTGCCGATTATTCTCGTCACATAACAAGATTATGTAAAAAATATGTAAAATTCGAATGGACAGCTGATTGCCATCATGCCTTTGAACATCTTAAAACAGCATTAATAAATCCAACTTTACTGCAATATCCAGATTTTAGCAAAGAATTTTGCATAATCACAGATGCTAGCAAAGAAGCATGTGGAGTAGTTTTAGCCTAAAATTATAATGGTATTCAATTACCTGTAGCATATGCATCTCGCAGTTTCACTAAAGGTGAAAGTAATAAGTCAACAACAGAAAAGAGCTATCAGCATTTCATTGGGCAATTAATCACTTCAAACCATATGTATATGGTAGACATTTCACAGTGAAAACAGACCAAAGACCGTTAACCTACTTATTTTCAATGGTTAACCTTACATCAAAATTAACCAGAATGAGGCTTGATTTAGAAGAGTATGAGTTTACAGTTGAGTATCTTAAGGGCAAGGACAATCATTAAGCGGATGCGTTATCAAGAATAACCATTCAAGAACTCAAAGACATACCAGTTAAAGTCCTGAAAGTCACTACCAGGCACCAAAGTAGACAACAATCCTGCGCAGGAGATAATAAAGAAGAATTGCTAATGCAATCTTTAGAAAAAGCTTCAAAGCCCAAAGTATACGAAGTTATCAAAAATGGCGAGGTACGAAAAGTAGTGACCTTGCATGTAAATAATATGATATGTTTCTTTAAACATGGAAGAAAAATTACTGCAAGATATGATGTTAGCGATTTAGAATTCTTGACTTAGGTCTGTTCTTCCAAAGGCTTGAAATGCAAGCCGGTATACATGAAATCAGCCAACTCAAAATGGCACCGTGGGAAAATATCTTTGAACACGTTTCAATTGATGGATTTAAAGAAATGGACAATAATATGTTAAAATCATTGAGAGTAGCGCTACTCAACCCGGTGACCCTAATAAAAAACGAAAAAGAAAAAGAAGCTATATTGTCTACATACCATGATGAACCTATTCAAGGAGGTCATACAGGCATTTCAAAAACCTTGGCCAAGGTCAAAAGATATTATTTTTGGAAAGGTATGTCTAAAGATATAACTGAGTACATACGAAAATGTCAAAAATGTCAAACAGCGAAAATAACAACGCATACAAAAACTCCCCTTACACTGACAGAAACATTGATTAGTTCTTTTGACAGAGTGATAGTGGACACTATTGGTCCTTTACCTACATCTGAAAATTGGAACGAGTATATAGTCTTACTGATATGTGACTTAACCAAATACTTAGTAGCCATCCCAATTGCGAATAAAAGTGCAAATACTGTAGCAAAAGCAATATTTGAAGCATTTATTCTGAAGTACGGTCCAATGAAGACGTTCATTACGGACATGGGAGCAGAATATAAACATTCAATTATAAATGACTTATGTAAGTATTTAAAAATAGACAACATAAAGTCCACAGCACACCACCACCAGACAGTTGGAACAACAGAAAGAAGTCATAGAACTTTTAACGAATATATAGATCATATATCTCGGTTGATAAAACAGACCGGGATGTATGGCTTCCACAATTATTGTCCATATGAGTTAGTTTTCGGTAAACAAAACAATTTGCCAAAGCATTTCAATAAAACAGGATACACAGAACCATTATATAATAAAGAAAATTACGCTAAGGAATCAAAGTTTAGATTAGAGCAAGCGTATAAAAGAGCACGAGTAATGCTATAAACATAAGACTAAAAATAAGGAGTATTATGATAAAAAAGTTAGAGATTTTAAAGAAAATATAGGAGATAAGGTTTTATTAAAAATGAAACTGGCCATAAATGGATCCACAAAATTTAGGACCCTATACAATAGTATCAATAGAAAATAATGATAACATATTAATTAAAGACAATAAAAATAAACAACAAAAAATTCATAAGGATAGGTTAAAAATTTGTATTTCATAAATATTTTTTTGCATATTGCATTATTGTTGAATTGAACAACGTTTTTTTTTTACATTTTTACATTTTACAAACATTTTATTATTACCAATATATTTAAGCTCTATATTTTTTAAACTAAAAAAATTATATATATATAATTATATATATAATTATATAAAAATTATTATTATTATTATATATTATATAATATTAATCTACATTCAAAAATATATTTGCAGAAAATAAAATACATATATAAACATAAGTACATTATCTTTTTATGACAATAAAAAAAAAATATATGTGTATATATATATATAATAATAAGTTTGCGTATTATATGTGACACAAAAAAAATACAAACACTGTTTTATTTTATATTATCACTAATAAGCACTTTATTAATTTATTGAAGCATTGACAGTTATGTTTTACAAGGATACGAATGCGAGACGTCAAATTTACACTCTGTTGATACTTGTTTGACAATACCTATTATACCTGTTGTGCCATATACTTTATTATTATTTATAAAATATCTTTCCTGAATTTTTTCTGTTAAAATATTATTATTTTCATCTGGGTATGGTATTATATCAAAAATAGGTGTTTTAATAATTTCTTGCGGTATATGTGATATAATGTAAATTTCTTTTGTATCATATTTTAACCAAGTAGATGTTATAATGTTAAGTATTTTATCTGGTGTTATGTTTAATAAGGCATCATGCTTTAGTAATTTGGGATTAAATATTCCTAATCTTGTTAGTTGCATTCCCATCTTGATGTCTTCTATATATTCGGTGAAATGTTCTAAATTGAAAACTAGCATATCATTTGTTTTAGATGTTTTCATTGTTTCGATTAATTTGTTTACTGTGTTATTACATGATTTAATTCATTTACTTGAACGCTGTTTTTGTCTAAGTTTTGTATTTTTTGTTCTAACTCATCTTTATATTCTGAATCTAATGTTCCAAATAAGTATTTGTAAGTTTTTCCTACTAAATTTCTTAGTCCTCTCTTTGACGTTTTAGTATTGTTATTCCATTGATTTCTCTATTTAATTTTTCGATAAGATACATAATTTTGGTTGCATTTTTAAATTCTTTGGCTTGCATTAATAAATTATTATAAACACTTTCTATTTTATTAAATTTACAAGTAAATAATGATATTCATAATTTGTGGGTATTTCTATTACTCCTGTTTTAAATATTAAGTTTATTGGATTGATTTCAATACTTTGCCCTTTGATCGTTACCGTTAGGAATGTTAGCAATATCAAAAGTATCTTTATTGATTTAAATGATTGATGTTTATTGGCCGTTATTCCTGTCATTATCTGGTTCGCTGCAATTAACATATTTAGTTGCATTAGTTTTCTTTTTATACTCGATACCGAAGGTAAAGAGTATATTGGGTTTGTGTAATGTCCGTCATGGTGTCCGTCCGTCTGTCCGTCTGTCCGTCTGTATGTTCGCAACTTTTTTCCACACCCTTCAAGCTAGAGACTTGAAACTTTCCAATTCTCTTTATCTATGGGATAGTAAATTAAAGTGTCAAGATGGGGGTTCTACGATAACTGGGGGGCTGGCAAATTGATAAATTCGATAACTCAAAACCGATAAATCCTCATATTTCGCACATCCTTACAGCTAAATTTTGGAGCCACGCCCACCCATTCCGCCCCCAGCCCCCCGCAATTTAAAGTCAAAAAAGCGTATATCTCCCACAGTTTTGAGCTAGAGCCACCAAATTTGTGCCAAGATAGGTGATGATGACCACCCAAAAACTGCATCAAAAGTTTGGATGCCACGCCCACCAATACTGCTCTAGCCGCCCCCATCCACCCCAACGCTTCGTCAAAAACGGGAATGCGTGTATCTATCAGAGTTGTGGAGGTAGAGCCTCCAAATTTGGTAGAAAGCTAGCTGGTAACGACCCCCAAAAAACTGCATCAAAATTTGGAGCCACGCCCACCGATTCCGCCCCCAGCCCCCCCGCATTTTGAAATCAGAAATGGCTATATCTCCCACAGTTTTTGAGCTAGAGCCACCAAATTTGGTGCCAAGATAGGTGATGATGACCCCCCAAAAACTGCATCAAAAGTTTGGATGCCACGCCCACCAATACCACCCTAGCCGCCCCCATCCACCCCAACGCTTCGTCAAAAACGGGAATGCGTGTTTCTTCCAGAGTTGTGGAGCTAGAGCCACCAAATTTGGTAGGAAGATAGCTGGCAACGACCCCAACATCTGCATCAAAGTTTTGGAGCCTAGCCCATCCATTCCGCCCCCCTTCCCCACCTTATACAAACTTTGAGCTAGAGTCACCAAATTTGGTATGAAGGTAGCATTTGACATTCCACAAGGATCTGCAGCAAAAATTTGGATGCCACGCCCAAACATAGAGTCACCAATTTGGAAGGAAGATAGCAATTGACATTCCACATAGATCTGCATCAAAAATTTGGATGCCACGCCCACCCAAACAGCCCCCAGCCCCCCTTTCACCACTTTTTACAAACTTTGAGCTAGAGTCACCAAATTTGGAAGGAAGGTAGCAATTGACATTCCACAAGGAACTGCAGAAAAACTTTGGATGCCACGCCACCAAAACCGCTCCCAGCCCCCCTTTCCCCCCTTTTTACAATTTTCGAGCTTGAGTCACCAAATTTGCTATGAAATTGCAATTGACATTCCAAATAGATCTGCAGCAAAAATTTGGATGCCACGCCCACCCAAACAGCCCCCAGCCCCCCTTTCACCACTTTTTACAAACTTTGAGCTAGAGTCACCAAATTTGGAAGGAAGGTAGCAATTGACATCCCACATAGATCTGCACCAAAAATTTGGATGCCACGCCCAAACATACCGCCCCCAGCCCCCATTTCCCCACTTTATACAAACTTTGAGCTAGAGTCACCAAATTTGGTATGAAGGTAGCAATTGACATTCCACAAAGATCTGCATCAAAAATTTGGATGCAATTCCACCCATACCGCCCCCAGCCCCCTTTCCCCACTTTATACAAACTTTGAGCTAGAGTCACCAAATTTGGTATGAAGATAGCAATTGACATCCCACATGGATGGGCATCAAAATTTTTAATACTGGTATCGAGTATACCGCAGTCGGTTGCGTCCGACTGCAACGTTTCCACTTGTTTTATACTCGATACCGAAGGTAAGGAGTATATTGGGTTTGTGCAATGTCCGTCATGGTGTCTGTCCGTCTGTCAGTCTGTCCGTCTGTCCGTCTGTATGAACGCAACTTTTTTCCACACCCTTCAAGCTAGAGACTTGAAACTTTCCAATTCTCTTATCTATGGGATAGTAAATTAAAGTGTCAAGATGGGGGTTCTACGATAACTGGGGGGCTGGCAAATCGATAAATTCGATAACTCAAAACCGGTAAATCCTCATATTTCACACATCCTTACAGCTAGAACTACCAAATTTGGTGGGCAGATAGCTACTAGCAACCCCCAAAAAACTGCATCAAAATTTGGAGCCACGCCCACCCATTCCGCCCCCAGCCCCCCGCAATTTAAAGTCAAAAAAGCGTATATCTCCCACAGTTTTTGAGCTAGAGCCACCAAATTTTGTGCCAAGATAGGTGATGATGACCACCCAAAAACTGCATCAAAAGTTTGGATGCCACGCCCACCGATACTGCTCTAGCCGCCCCCATCCACCCCAACGCTTCGTCAAAAACGGGAATGCGTGTATCTAGCAGAGTTGTGGAGCTAGTGTAGTATGCATGACAATCTGTCATAAGCCCACTATATTGCAGGGTACGTAACCTTCAGACATAGCAACACTTTGTTGCTACGTATATACAAATATAACGCAACTACACAAACGGTCAGCGCACTTGAAATCTGATCAACCACCACGAAGTGTGGGATCCGCAACGTAAGCACTTTAGCCCTTACCAGCTAAGCCAGCGCTTGCCTTATATATGTATATTTAATGTATATGCATTCTTTGCCTTCTGCATATACATGTACATTCATAAATATACTACAACTCTCTCTCTCTCTTGACCGCTGCAACGGCAGCGGCCGCTCTGCTGCGACAGAGCTTTATACATAAGCAACCTAATTATGTATTTAGGCTAAGAATTCTTTTGATTCAACAATAAAGAGACATTCACAAAACAAAAGTCATAAGGCACGGACGTGCCAGTGTCAGAATTCTTTATCTTAAACATCTCTATTTACATGGCGACCGTGACTAGAGTCACGAGACTGCAGGAGCAGTAAGAAGAACGTCAACTGGCCATTACCGATGAATCCATCTACTGGACAGAATCCATCTACTGGGGCTATTCCAATCCCACATATCGACAAACATTACAAACTTAACGGAAGCACAGCCATATCCAGCTGGAAGGAGAACGTTTATGGAGTAATTGCTTGAACTGGCTTCTATCATCGTCTGCGAAAGGATATCGTCGTGGACCATAGAGCTGATGGGCTTCGGCGAACACAAAATGTCAGAGTGAGTACAGAGATGCCGTGTCGGAAAAAAGACCAGACGTTCTGGCATTAAAGAGCGACTCAGAAAAAGAAAGACCGAGATAGTAAGACTCTTATACAAAAGCATCACCCCCCAACTTGGGATGTTGCTGTTAAATTAAACAATGAGCTCGAACATTTAGAGCAATTACTAAAAACACACGCACTCTGTACCATTCAAAATAAAAATATAAATCATATCACTAATCGCCCTGCTCCTCAGCCAATACCCAGCATTAAAAAGAAGTGTCCGGCCGACTGCGAGGGACCCCTATATTCAGTACATTGCGAGTACACTTGCGGCAACAACAAGCAGGAGATGACCACCGTCAACGGCGCCGCAGTATAAGGCCTGTGCGAAGAACCAGCACCGGCAACGTCAACGTACCAAGTTGACCATAAGAAGACGACAGCATTACAAAGAATGCAGAAGCCGGCGGCATCACAAAGGGTGCAGGAACTACAGATCAACATACAAATCAACGAATATTTTTAAAAATTATTATCTGAGAAAATTTTTTGTAATACCCGGCGATAATTAAGTCGCCCGGTAAGCGTCTGGCCCGCAAAGCCAAACAAACACTAGGTAGGAGAATATGTACATTCACCTTACGTGAATTAATTTTAAACTTCTCTCCGCCAGTTGGCGTACAACCCTTTCAAAAAAAAAATAGAAAATGTTGTAAATACTGAATTGGTAAAAACAATCAACACTTTCAGTCTCAGTTTTTGTTTTATTATGTAAGCAATAATAAATAATTTAAATTTAAATAGCCATTAGCAATTAAAAAAAATGGGATAAAACTAAAATTCATATAACTACTAAAATTATATAAAAAAAAAAAAATAAAGTAAGAAATTTATAAACGTATTAATATATATGTAATCATATAAGAATAAAATAAAAATTTTTGTAGACAATATTACCAAAACTAAAAACAGACGGCACAGTTATGCCAATAAAATATTATAACATATTTCATATTGTACAATAATAAAAATAAAAAAAAAAAAAAAAAAAAACAAATGTAAATTACAAATAATTTCAAAATAGGAAATCTAAATAATAATATAATATCTAAAACGGAAAACGTTTATGACACAGAATCGGCCAAAATGGGCCTCGTAGACACAAAAACGGTGGATTCCACCGCTAATGTTATAAATAAAGTAGAATCAAGTAGTGTAGATTTAGGAATAACAAATACTTTGTTAATAATTATCGTTGTTATTCTAAGCGCAAATATGTTCTTTAAATTATACAAGCTACACAATAAGTGCCTCAGAAAAAAATACATCAACAAGGCTAACGACCTAGATAAATCTAGAATTGAATGAAAAAAAAAGAAAAGAAAAAACGATAAATACTAATAAAAATTTTGAATAAATTAAATTTATATATATTATATATTATTGTATGATGGATATACCTCAAGTATCAGAATAAAACTCTGTTACAACGTATGCTTAACAAAGACCCAGATTTCCCAAACAAAGTATGAGCATGAGTATCACATAATAAGTATTTCAAAATGCATGCGGCAATAGCCGAAGCATTCGAAAGAGACCCAGAGTTCATTATACGAGCAATTTGTGTACTAAATCAATTTCACGAATTAATTCGATATCTGATTTTGAGTACGCCTACGTGGACTCGTATAATAGAATTACTAGCCCACTATACCACTGTAGTATAAAAGAAAAAGGTATAGTGCTATCCACTTTGCCATATGTGATGGTAAAAGAACTAACAGAAGATAACGTCTTCTTGGGTCCAGTTACTAAACTAATGGTGCGACTGCATCGATAAATATTAGTAACTCATGGAATGGACAGAATTCAGAGAGCTTATAATACAAAAACGCGTTGAGTTCATTAAATCGTATAAGTGCTTAAATAAGAAAGTTCCCATACGAATTGGAACTATAATCAAGCATACCCAAATACTAGTACAAACGTACAACGAATGTCGGGAACTTATACATCTCAATTATGACAACTTAAAAAGTCCACACAAATTACAAGCAAGAGAAATTATCGACAGATTAAGATCCGCGTTAATTACCTTGGACACAAAACACGACCTACACCTATTTCTTCCTTCGGTACTAAGTGTACCGGTAACATTCGATCCATCCGTATTAGACAACCGGATGCCAGACAACGAAACTGACATTGATTTTGATTCTGATTCTGAAGAAGAAATCAAACCAATAAAAATGATACAACAAGAAGTAGTAGATTTTCTGAAAACAGCCTCGTCTCTTCTATTCGAGTACGATGGCAAAGCAGAAAATCTACAAAGCTTCAAAGACGCTTTAAGTCTATTAGACACAATTAAAGGTGACCACGAAGCAACGGCCATAGAACTTATAAAGACAAAATTAAGAGGCCACGCAAGAAACTTGATTAGCAATGAGCAAACGATCGCTCAAATTATTGCAAAACTATCAAGCACAGTAAAAGGCGAGTCAGTAGAAGTATTGTCAGCCAAATTACTCAACTTGCAACAACGAAGCAAAACTGCCAACCAGTATACACAAGAGGTTGAGCAGTTAACAAGAGCTTTGGAAGGCGCATATATAAACGATGGTTTAACGCCGGAACTGGCCAATAAATACAGTACAGCCCAAGCAGTTAAGGCAATGACCAAAAACTGTACTAACGATAAGGTAAAACTTATCATGCAGGCCGGCACATTCAATAACATGAATGATGCGATATCCAAATTTGTCAACAGTTGCACAGAGGCAACTGGACAACCCAACTCTGTATTGTTCTACCAAAATTACTCTCAACGTGGCGGAAACCGCGGAAGAGGTAACTATAGAGGCCGACCTTACAACAGAGGCGGTCAAGGACAATACTACAATAATAACAGAGGCAACACTCGAGGCCAAAACACTAGAGGCAAGTCAAACAGAGGTCATAACAATGTCAGAGTAACCCAAGATGTTTCGGGAAACTCCGAGCAACCTTTAGATACCCAGCAATAGAAAACACTAAAGTTCATACAATAAATTTTAGTCTCAATATATTTGTTTCATTTGACCACGTGTCAACAGGTAAAAAACTTACCTTTTTAATAGATACAGGTGCAGACATCTCAATACTTAAAGAAACTTCTGATGTCTTTCATGACATCCAGCCTAATAATGTAATAAACATTCAAGGCATAAGTAAAGAGATTTTAAAATCCAAAGGTCTAGCATCAATAGAGATTCAGACAGGAAAATATATAATTCCACACAATTTTCACATAGTTGATTTAGATTTCGCTATACCATGTGATGGAATAATAGGCATTGATTTATAAAAAATTCAATTGTCAACTAGATTTCAAACCATCGGAAGATTGGTTTATAATTAGACCCAATAATCTAAAATATCCGATCCATGTTCCAATAACATATGACTCTGGTATAAACTCAATACTTCTGCCAGCAAGATCTCAAGTTGTCCGAAAAGTCACGCTAACCTCAAAAGAAGATGGTGTATTTATTCCAAATCAGGAAATTCAACCTGGTGTATATGTTGCAAACACAATTGCAACATCTCAAAATACGTTTGTCCGTTTACTAAATACAACTAGTACCGACCAATTAGTTACAATAAATAATTTAAAACATGAATCACTTTCGAGCTACGATGTAGTTCACACAAATCAAGAACATAGAGAAAAAACTGTCATATCTCAGCTAGCAAAAAATTTCCCCCCACAATTCAAGTCGGAATTAACCAATTTATGCACCAATTACAGTGACATATTCGGTCTTGAAACCGAATCAATCACAACAAATAACTTCTATAAACAACAACTGAGACTAAAAGATAATGAACCAGTGTACATTAAGAACTATCGAAGCCCGCATAGCCAGACAGAAGAAATACAAAAACAAGTTGGAAAATTAATCAGCGACAACATTGTCGAACCGTCTGTATCAGAATACAACAGCCCACTCTTACTTGTCCCAAAGAAAGCCCTTCCAGGCTCAGAAAATAAAAAATGGCGGTTAGTAATTGACTATCGTCAAATTAATAAAAAATTACTGTCCGATAAATTTCCACTGCCTAGAATTGATGATATATTAGATCAACTAGGTAGAGCAAAATATTTCTCATGCCTTGACTTAATGTCAGGCTTTCATCAAATCGAACTCGAAGAAAGTTCAAGAAATATAACTTCATTTTCAACGAGCAATGGCTCATATCGCTTCACGCGATTACCATTCGGTTTAAAAATAGCGCCAAATTCATTTCAGAGAATGATGACTATAGCGTTCTCTGGCCTTGATTCTTCGCAAGCTTTCCTTTATATGGATGATTTAATAGTTATTGGTTGTTCCGAAAAACATATGTTTAAAAACTTAACTGATGTTTTTGACAAATGTAGGAAATACAACCTTAAATTACATCCGCAAAAATGTTCATTTTTCATGCATGAAGTAACCTTCCTCGGTCACAAATGCACGGATAAAGGAATCTTGCCAGACGACAAAAAATACGACGTCATTAAAAACTATCCAGTCCCACATGATGCAGACAGCGCGAGACGATTCGTTGCATTCTGCAACTATTATAGACGATTTATAAACAATTTCGCCGAATATTCACGGCACATAACAAGATTATGTAAAAAGAATGTTCCTTTTGAATGGACAGTTGAATGCCAAAATGCATTCCAATACCTCAAAGACAAGCTAATTCAACCAACATTACTACAATACCCAGACTTCAGCAAAGAATTTTGCATAATAACGGATGCTAGTAAGCAAGCGTGTGGAGCAGTTTTAACTCAAAACTATAATGGACTCCAACTTCCAATTGCATACGCATCACGTTCATTTACAAAGGGTGAAAGTAACAAAAGCACAACAGAACAAGAATTAGCAGCAATCCACTGGGCAATAGTACATTTTCGTCCATATATTTATGGAAAACACTTTACAGTGAAAACTGACCACAGACCATTAACTTATTTATTTCTATGGTCAATCCAAGTTCCAAACTTACACGCATGCGGCTCGAATTAGAAGAATACGACTTTACAGTCGAGTATCTAAAGGGTAAAGACAATTTCGTGGCAGATGCCCTATCACGGATAACAATATCCGAATTAAAAGATTTACAAAATAAAGTCCTGAAAGTCACTACCAGGCAACAAAGTAGACAAAATAAATCCTGCGCAGGAAATGAACAAGAACCTTTGCTTAGGCAAAATCATGAAAAAGCTTCTAAGCCCAACGTATATGAAGTCATCACAAATGACGATGTACGAAAAGTAGTGGCCTTGCATATGAAAGGAAAGCTGTGTTATTTCAAACACGGAAATAAAATCGTTGCAAGAATAAATGTTAGCGATCTGTATACTAATGGAGTTATCGACTTAGGTCAGTTTTTCCAAAGGCTCGAAAAGGAAGCCGGTATGCATGATATACGCCAACTAAAAGTGGCACCGCATGAAATCATCTTTGAACAAGTTTCAATAGATAATTTCATAAATATGGGCAATAATACATTGAGATTATTAAGAGTAGCGCTACTCAAGCCGGTGACCATTGTATCAAGCGATACAGAAAAAGAAGCAATTTTGTTTACATTTCATGATAATCCCATACAAGGAGGACACACGGGCATAACAAAAACTTTGGCCAAAGTAAAAAGACACTACTATTGGAAAAATATGACTCGTCATATAAAAGAGTACGTACGTAGATGTCCAAAATGCCAGAAGTCAAAAACAACAACACATACTAAAACTCCTTTAACAATTACCGACACGCCAATAAGTGCTTTCGACAGGGTAATAGTTGACACAGTAGGTCCATTACCAAGATCTGAATATGGTAACGAATATGCAGTTACGCTTATTTGCGATTTAACAAAATATCTTGTTGCCATACCGATCCCAAATAAAAATGCAATACTGTCGCTAAAGCTATATTTGAATCTTTATATTACAGTTCGGTCCAATGAAGACGTTCATTACGGACATGGGAACTGAATATAAAAATTCTATTATAAATGACTTGTGCAAATATTTAAAAATAGACAATATAACGTCTACAGCACACCACCACCAGACAGTTGGAACAGTAGAAAGAAGTCATAGAACTTTTAATGAATATATTCGTTCATACATATCAGTCGACAAAACTGATTGGGATGTATGGCTAAAATATTTCGTATACTGTTTCAACACGACCCCTTCTATGGCACATAATTATTGTCCATATGAATTAGTTTTTGGTAAGCAAAGTAACTTGCCACAATATTTAATACAATAGATAATATTAATCCACTGTACAATATAGAAGATTATGCTAAAGAAAGTAAATTTAGACTAGAACAAGCTTATAAAAGAGCTAGAATTATGTTAGAAAAAAATAAAATTAGAAATAAAGAATACTACGATAAAAATATAATTAATTTTGAATTAAAAGTAGGAGATATGGTTTTATTAAGAAATGAAACTGGCCATAAGCTAGAATCAGCATATTTAGGCCCTTACACAGTAGAACAAATAGATGATAGAGAAAATATTTCATAAAGGATAAAAAGGGTAAGGTACAAAAAGTACATAAAGATAGGCTAAAACTTTTTATTAATTAATCATTCTCATCCAAAATATATATATATATAAATAAAATGAAAAAAAAAAAAAAAAAACAAACTTAAAAAAAAAAATAAATAAACAAAAAAAAATAAAAAAAATATAAAGCTACAAAGAACTAAAATAACTACACTAAGTTACGTTATTTTTCAAAGGGAGGGAGATGTAGTATGCATGACAATCTGTCATAAGCCCACTATATTGCAGGGTACGTAACCTTCAGACATAGCAACACTTTGTTGCTACGTATATACAAATATAACGCAACTACACAAACGGTCAGCGCACTTGAAATCTGATCAACCACCACGAAGTGTGGGATCCGCAACGTAAGCACTTTAGCCCTTACCAGCTAAGCCAGCGCTTGCCTTATATATGTATATTTAATGTATATGCATTCTTTGCCTTCTGCATATACATGTACATTCATAAATATACTACAACTCTCTCTCTCTCTTGACCGCTGCAACGGCAGCGGCCGCTCTGCTGCGACAGAGCTTTATACATAAGCAACCTAATTATGTATTTAGGCTAAGAATTCTTTTGATTCAACAATAAAGAGACATTCACAAAACAAAAGTCATAAGGCACGGACGTGCCAGTGTCAGAATTCTTTATCTTAAACATCTCTATTTACACTAGAGCCTCCAAATTTGGTAGAAAGCTAGCTGGTAACGACCCCCAAAAAACTGCATCAACATTTTGGAGCCACGCCCACCCATTCTGCCCCAGCCCCCCGCAATTTAAAGTCAAAAAAGCGTATATCTCCCACAGTTTTTGAGCTAGAGCCACCAAATTTGGTGCCAAGATAGGTGATGATGACCCCCCAAAAACTGCATCAAAAGTTTGGATGCCACGACCACAAATACCACCCTAGCCGCCCCCATCCACCCCAACGCTTCGTCAAAAACGGGAATGCGTGTATCTATCAGAGTTGTGGAGCTAGAGCCTCCAAATTTGGTAGAAAGCTAGCTGGTAACGACCCCCAAAAAACTGCATCAAAATTTTGGAGCCACGCCCACCCATTCCGCCCCCAGCCCCCCCCCGCATTTTGAAATCAGAAATGGGTATATCTCCCACAGTTTTTGAGCTAGAGCCACCAAATTTGGTGCCAAGTTAGGTGATGATGACCCCCCAAAAACTGCATCAAAAGTTTGGATGCCACGCCCACCAATACCACCCTAGCCGCCCCCATCCGCCCCAACGCTTCGTCAAAAACGGGAATGCGTGTATCTTCCAGAGTTGTGGAGCTAGAGCCACCAAATTTGGCAGGAAGGTAGCTTGCAACGACCCCCAAAAAACTGCATCAAAGTTTTGGATTCACGCCAAACCATTCCGTCCCCCTTTCCCCACCTTTTACAAACTTTTAGCTAGAGTCACCAAATTTGGTATGAAGGTAGCAATTGACATTCCACATGGATCTGCAGCAAAAATTGGATGCCACGCCCACCCATACTACCCCCAGCCCCCTTTCCCCACTTTATACAAACTTCGAGCTAGAGTCACCAAGTTTGGTATGAAGATAGCAATTTACATTTCACATAGATCTGCAGCAAAAATTGGATGCCACGCCCACCCAAACCGCACCCATTCCCCCTTTCACCACTTTTAACAAACTTTGAGCTAGAGTCACCAAATTTGGAAGGAAGGTAGCAATTGACATTCCACAAGGAACTGCAGCAAAACTTTGGATGCCACGCCTACCCATTACGCCCCCAGCCCCCCTCTCCCCTTTTTTCACAAACTTTGAGCTAGAGTCACCAAATTTGGAAGGAAGATAGCAATTGACATTTCACAAAGATCTCCATCAAAAATTTGGTTGCCACGCCCACCCATACCGCTCCCAGCCCCCCTTTCCCTACTTTTTACAATTTTCGATCTAGAGTCACCAAATTTGGTATGAAGATAGCAATTGACATTCCACACAGATCTGCATCAAAACTTTGGATTCCACGCCCACCCATACCGCCCCCAGCCCCCCTTTCCTCACTTTAAACAATTTTCGAGCTAGAGTCACCAAATTTGGTATGAAGATAGCAATTGACATTTCGCAAAGATTTGCAGTAAAATTTAGATGCCACACCCACCCATACCGCCCCCAGCCCCCCTTTCCACAGCTCTTACTAACTTTCAGCTAGAGTCACCAAATTTGGTAGGAAGATAGTTGGTGGCATCCCCATCTGCATCGGAGAATCTTTAAGGCAGCATACACCCTGCCCCATCCGTACCCCTTTGCAATCAGGCCTCTTTTTACCTGTTTAATACTGGTATCGAGTATGCCGCAGTCGGTTGCGTCCGACTGCAACGTTTCCACTTGTTTTTTTTTTTTTTAATTTTGATTTATAATGTGTTACTTTTCTACTTCTATTTGTTTCATCGTAATGTTTTTCATCGATTTGCCTTAATGTACCGGTCTTTCTGAATGCGTTAGTTATTTTGGCCTTTACCAATGGTGATGCTCTATATCTTGCATCTATTTCATATTCTTCTCGTGTTTCGTTTAACTTCTCTATTTATTGTTTCTTATTGCCTTGTGTGTCATAAATTGGTGTTCCTGCGTACATAAAAATGTCGGCTGGTGTACTATTAGTAGTCTTATGTTTAGTTTTATGATTATATGTGAATAATATGATTTCTATTTTTGTCTCTTCGTTTTCCTTGTTAGAGTCACTATTAATAATTCGAAATTTTCGTTGATAGTTATATGAAATCGTTCTATGTCTGATATACCATTTTTGCTTGTTTTTATATTAATATAACATTTTCTGATTTTAACCACTGTTAAAATGCTGCACATATGAATGCTGAGTCTTTGTCTGCTTTGATTTCTGGCGGTTTTCCAATTAAATAGAAATCCTTTTAAAATAGCACGCTTTGCTTCTAACTAGTCTCTGCTTTGGACTTCGACTAATGTCGCAAATTTAGAATAAATGTCTATGCATGATAGAAATTATTTGTTTTCAACTAAATAAAAATCCATAATCATAATCCATAATAATTTTGTGTTTCTGTGTTCAGTTTTTGACATATTACAAATATGACATTCATTTATAATATTTTGTATATCTTTTGATAATCTGGATATTAAAATATTTCTTTAAACCAATTTATTGTTTTTTCTATCCCTGGATGTAATAGCTCTATTTGTCTATTTAATAGTAATTCTTTGAACTCTGCATACGTTTGTAAGTCTCTTAGTTTTAAGTTACTCTTCAGTGCTTTTATTTTGCTTTCTGGATTCATTATTTCTACATAGGCTCTTTGAAAAATTTGAAAATCTTTGTCATCATGAAAATATAAAGCACTATTTTTAACGCATAAATATTCTTTTATGGTTCCCTTTGCTTTTGCGTTTGTCATTTCTGTATATATTATTTTAATATTTTTCTTGTGAAAATAATTAGTTACCTCTGTCTTATTTTTAATTCCCTTAATTAATTCAATTTGTCTGTTATAATAGTTTAACGGTCTTTCTGTGATTTGGATGTACCCTTGATTGTCTTCTTGTGCACTATGAATTGTTGCACAGGTGATTTGGCTTTTTTCCTCTCCTATTATATTTTCGTTTAGTTGTACGCGCGACAATGCGTCCGCTACACGATTTTCTTTCCCTGGTAAATACTTAATTGTATAATCAAATTCATTTAATCTTATTTTCCACCTTTGGAGTTTCATATTGGGTTCTTTTATATTGTTTAACCATACTAATGCATCCGTTTTAAGACAAAATGGTTTGTTATAATCCGGATGTATTAAAATGGGGTCTGATGTAATAAGTAATTTTAATTTTTCGAATGCTAATATGTATAATTCCTCTTTAATATCTACTGTTGCTCCTTTTTTTAATTTAAGAGTCATAGGTTTGACGATATTTGCAAAGTTGGGAATGAATTTTCTATAAAATCCACATAATCCTTAAAATTGTTTTATTTCTTTTGGAGTCTTTGGTATGGGATAATTCATTACTGCATTTATTATACCCTTAACCCATAAAATGGGTAAATAAGGGTATAATGGTTTTGTGCAAAAGTATGTAACAGGCAGAAGGAAGCATCTCCGATACATAAAGTATATATATTCTTGATCAGCATCAACAGCCGAGACGATATAGCCATGTCCGTCTGTCTGTCCGTCTGTCTGTCTGTTTCAACACGATTTCCGGCCAAACTGCTGAACCGATCTTGATGAAACTTTCACAGATTGCTTAGATCATGTCGGGTTTGTTCACTATGAAATTTCATCCCGATTGGAGCATTCTACGATATAGCCACCATATAAATTTACAATATCAACACGATTTCCGGCCAAACTGCTAAACCGATCTTGATGAAACTTTCACAGATTGCTTAGATCATGTCGGGTTTGTTCACTATGAAATTTCATCCCGATCGGAGCATTCTACGATATAGCCACCATATAAATTTACCATATCAACACGATTTCCGGCCAAACTGCTGAGCCGATCTTGATGAAACTTTCACAGATTGCTTAGATCATGTCGGGTTTGTTCACTATGAAATTTCATTTCGATCGGAGCATTCTACGACATAGCCACCATACAAATTTACCATATCGTACTATAAATTGTTGTCTGACAACAACAATAAACGCTACGTGGGTCGTAAATTTATTGTCAAAGGCACACAAATTTGAAAATAAAAGAATATACACTGTGCGAAGTGATACATGTACATAAAATTATGAAAATTGTTTTCAAGCGCATTTTTCAACTTATTGTGTATGCACATATTCATTCAGTAGCGGAAATCCGTTTCTTTTTTGCAAGTGTCGAACCTTTTTTATGACTTTGCTTGCGCGACGCGAAGGCGTCACTGCGCATTTGTTTTTTTTTTGTATTCTCGCTCGCGATCAAACCCTCAGCTTGTGCGACAATCAGGCGACAGTAGTGGAATGGGTACTTGTTGTAATTGTAATTGGTTTTTTAAAATGGGTAAAAAGTGCTCCGATTTGTATGGGAGGTACTTGAAGGAGTTGTCCAAATAAAAATTCCCTTCTTAGTGCTCGCCTCATACCCGCATGGAAAATTGTGTGAAAATTTCAGCCTTCTAGCTCTTTTCGTTTAGGCTGTGGCTCTTCCATTATCATCAGGACAAACTATTTTATATATAGATATGGTTGCTGTTTTGCTGGGATTTCTACTGATTTTTGTTATTTTGTTTGGGCTGGCTAGTGTTAGTGTGTTAGTGATTTGTATGACATATTTTATATTCCTCCGTTAATGCCCTCTTTAGTTCTGTCCAGTTATTGGCCAATGATAATTTTGAAATTCGTTGTGCCTCCCCGACGACTTGTACTTCTATGGCTCCATAAAATATGCTTTGTTGACGTGGATTTGTAGTTGGATAAAGGTGTATTATATATACAATCCTCCTGATGAATGCGCTTAATTCGTCATGATTTCCATTAAACTGTGGCACTTGCCTTATTTGCGACAAGGCCTGATTAACCTCTGCGTCACTTAATACGGCTGTCATTTTCAATTTTTGTTTGAATGTTTTTAAAGTCTTCAAATACTTTACTATTTTTGCGTGTATTGGCTTTTTATTATTTAATCACTATTAACTGTGTTAAGTTCACAATGTTCTTTTGCGGATCAGTGTGTTTTTCAATTATTGGTTTTTAATTATTTGAACACTATTAAGTGTGTTAAGTCACGTCTGTTCTCTAGCGGATAAGTGTGTTGTTAAGTATTGCACTTTTTTTCACTTTTTTCTTCACTTCAAAAAAAATACAGATATTGTTTAGAATAAGTTTGAGATATGCATAAGTGGTTTGGTGTGGATATGGATATCTTACTATATATAATACGAAAATCAGAATGTTGAAAAACTCACTTATTCAAAAGTAACTTTCAATGTTATTATTATCCTTAATATAAACAATTGGGTGTTCACTTTGTGTTGGAAAAGTGCAAAAGTGTAAAAGTGCAAGCCATCCCAACAAAAATTTGTACAGAATTGGGTGTATAGATATTATCTATTACGCATATAAACAGCAGAGCTGCGTGGATCGACCGTTTCAGTCGACTGCCTCTCTCCGTCTAATCGCAAACTAAAATAAGATAAGTGGCTATCTTTTGTTTTGGCTTCTTTCTATGCTGAAGCCGAAAAATGCTTATATTGACAAATTCGCGCTTGTGGCGTGATTGGGATGATTTGTTTACAATTATTAATAATTGGGTTGGTGTGAATACAGATATTGTTTACAATAAGTTTGAGATATGCATAAGTGGTTTGTTGTGGATACAGATATTGTTTACAATAAGTTTGAGATATGCATAAGTGGTTTGGTGTGGATACAGATATTGTTTACAATAAGTTTGAGATATGCATAAGTGGTTTGGTGTGGATATGGATATCTTACTATATATATGCTTGTGCCGACATATGTGTGTAATCACATTTGCACCATGCACATATGTATTAGGCCCAAGAAGCTTTATTGTTTATTGCGTTGGATTGCTAACATTTGCACAAAACCGAGTTGTTGTTGTGCAGACAGAACGAGTACTAACAAAATCACGTCGGGGCTACCAATATTTGGAGCGCTAATATTTTTTCGCGCTTAAATTTCCGAAAATGAAAATTAAACACAAGACAGAACTACAAATCAAACCGATGTTTATTTGTAATTGTCACAATGCTTATGACTTGTTCGCACCGAATGTGTTTGAACTACTAACAGAGGAATGTGTCTTTAGTTCTGTCCAGTTATTGGCGAATGATAATTGTGAAATTCTATGTGCCTCCCCGACGACTTGTACTTCTATGGCTCCATAAATAATGCTTTGTTGACGTGGATTTGTAGTTGGATAAAGGTGTATTATATATTCAATCCTCTTGATGAATGAGCTTAATTCGTCATGATTTCCATTAAACTGTGGCACTTGTAGTGTACAGAAAACCATATATATATTATAGTCAACCAAGATGAAATCGTGTGACAGTAAGCTCGAGGGTGTGCATTCTTGCTATGCTCGGATTTAGCTCGTCGGATTGGCCGGGGTTCTTTCTTACCCAACTGCACTGGTTACGCTGACACAATTAAATTATAATGCACGGACTGAAAATTAAAGAACTAAAATTTATGACGGGGAAGGTATAGAGCCGGTACTCCAAAAGGATTTATCTGAAATTGTTAAATAGACTGAGAGAGAGAGAAAGAGCTGTTGGTCCTCCCTCTTCTTCACCCACCCGACCATGACAATCGCTTCATGTTTACGTTGTCCCATTTTTGAAGGCTTAAATCCTTCAAGTTATTTTGCGACGTTCGTTCAGACTACAGACAGAATATAATCAAGTTACGGCAATTTCATTATACTGTTCTTCATATTATTCTTTAATATGTACAAAAATTCGTAATATTGTTAACATATTTAGCTATTTAATCCAATTCAAATTCAATTCAATACCAACGTTATTAACTAACCAATATGTAGGTGAAGCCATAGCGAAATTAAAATAATATATATATCTATATTAATATATATATGTCAAGCATGTATTTGTTTGTACTTACTTTGTTCCAGTTAAATGCTACTCACAAAACAAAGAAGAAATGTTTGTTAACGTTCCATCGTCGTTCCTTGGCCCAAGTCGAGTTGATGTGTTGTTTCTCTTTCTTTTTGTTTATTATAAACTGCTAAATAAGATTGACTTTAGAAATTAAATATATACATAGCTTGTTATAAATTCGCATTGGCTACCACGCTCATAGTTCTAATAATTGTTGTAAGTTATCACTATCTCATCTCTTTAAAATCTTACATATAAGATGAAAAGAAAAAAAATATAAATCTTAACTTTAGACGCTCATTTATGCAGGTATTTTAACTCAAGATAATTCGCAGAAATTGTAACCTTAAAATTTACGTAAGCGTGTAAGAAATCTTAGGTCACCAGCACAAACTCAGACATGAATAAAGAGAAAGTTAAATCAACGCAAGACTGTTACTTCATTGTTTATATACACTAAAACACACTTGCTAAACAATTATTGCCTATGAGGTGGTTTGTGTTTGGGACTTAGTCCAGTTACTTAAAACTCGGTCTTCTCTCCTCGCGTTCTTAGGGCTCCGATGCGCGTGGATGTCGCAGTGCGCATCGGGCTTCCGAAGCACAAATCCCAGTTTTGCTTAACAATTCCACCGCCAGAACAAGGAATGGTTGGCGTAGTTTGGCTGGCCTTCTGGCCGCCTACGCTGCGCACACTCTTAGAAGCGTTCCAATATATCTGCAAATCTGCTAAGCACTCCACTCAAGCGCACACGAGAGGCCGATTGAGCGCTATGAAACGAATCTGGTTAGGTTGAATACACCACATACACTTTATATTACCTTAATGCACTCGAATAAAGTTTTCCAGTTGAATTATCTGCAGCCTATCCGCTTTCGGTTTTATAATAGTTCGTTCAATATGTATAAAAGACAGTTTGGTGGCTGTACTTTGTTTAAAATATTATACACGTGTTTCACGTATTAAGGTAGCACTATAAGTCTGCTTAGTTTGGATCATCCCATACGAATGATCGCCCACGCTTCTTCTAATGATGCTTAAGCCTAAGTTCGAATCGGATTTCGAATAACGGGGCTTAGAATGAGTGTAAGTGGAGATGTAAGTCAGATTAGAGAACGAGAGCGGGAGTTTTGCTGTCTGAGAGGTCTGTACGCCGTTTATGGTAGTCTTTTGAGTGTAAATGTTTTGAGTCGCTTATTTAGTTTGGCGTGGATCGTATATTTTTATTTTGGCTACAACAGCACAGATAATGTAACAAGACATGTTCGCGGTACCATTATCTGAAGTTGAACTGATATTACCTACGGTTTTCGCTTTATTTGTATGTCTTTTAAGTCGCATAACTCATAATAGTAGGGACTCCGTTTCTTTACAACTTTTGCAGCTACAAACACGGGTGCAAGTTTCGCACTGAACTGCTTGCCGGCGTTGCTTTGAGTAAAGTTACGAGCGAATACCTCATCTCCAACAATGAGCTGAACGTTACGACTACGAAGATTGTATCTATTTGCATTGTCGTCGTGAGTTTTATTAATATTTTCTTTGCTCTTTGTCTGGCTAACTGTAACATATCTGGCCTGCTTAAATTTGTATCGTAGCTCAATAAGTCTAAACTTCTTAAAAGTGCGTAATCCTTACCATTCAAAACCATATTCTGGCCGAAAGCAAGAAAATACGGCGAATAGCCAGTACTTCGATGCAATGTTGCCCTTAACGAACTGCTTATCGCATCAAGATTAGCGTCCCAGCCGGTATGATCGGCACCAATATAAGCACGTATGGATGCTAAGACGGATCTATTTAACCTCTCACTAGCATTAGCTTGAGGCGAATAAATAGCCGTGCTGCGATGTGTTATACCAAATCGCGTCAAGAGAGATTCAAACAAACTGGAACGGAATTGGGAACCGTTGTCAGAAAGTATGACTTCTGGAACGCCAAAAATATAAAATATGTTGGTCTCTAAATAATTGCAAATCTTAGAAGCTGTAAACTTTTTAAGTGGGTTAAGAAAATGAAATTTCGTGTGGTGATCAACGACTATAAGTACCCCAATATTGCCTTCTTTAGTCCTTGGGTAGGGTCCTAATAAATCTATATATAATTTTGGAATGGCCTCTCCGAAGTAAAAGGTTTTCCCATGGCTGGTCGCAAAATAGTGTTTGGGCTTTTAGAACTGATTGTAAGTCAACGATCGGACTAATGTGCTCGAATTCGTCAATTGAGTTATCACTTTGACGGGACAAGGCGTCCGCGACGTCGTTTTCGGATCCCCTTCTATGTTTTATAGTAAATGTAAAAGATCGGAGTTTCATAGACCATCTGGCGAGTCTCCCTGATAAATCTTTTTGTCGCATAAGCCATTTGAGAGACGCATCAGTGATGACCACAACGTCTTGTGCTTCTACGAAGGGTCGGAATTTCTTTATTCCTTTTAACACCGCCAAGCATTCTAGTTCAGTAACAGAATAGTTCCTTTGTGCCTTCGATAATTTCTCGGACATATAAGCTATCGGAAGCTCAACACCATCTCGCTCTTGGGCTAAGACACAACCTATACCATACGTACTAGCATCACAAAGCAAAATAAATTGTTGAGTGAAGTCAGGGGTAATTAAAATGGGTGCAGCAGTTAAACAATCTTTAAGGTGATTAAAAGCTTGCGTAGCGCTGTCATTCCAAACGAGATTTCTCTTACTCTTTAACATTTCCGTCAGTGGAAAACTTACAGTGGCAAAGTTATTTACAAAGCGCCTATACCAACCTGATAATCCTAAAAATCTGCGTAGTTGTTTCACTGATGAAGGAATAGGAAACTCTCTTATGGCATTTATCTTGTCGGGATCGGTCATAAGCTGTCCTTGTCCTATTATAAATCCAAGGTATTTTATCTCTCGCATGCAAAATTTTGATTTACCTACGTTGATAGCTAAATTCGCTTTTCGCAAGCATACAGCTATCTCTTGTAACAATACAACATGAGAATCAAAATCATCTGATAATACAAGTAAATCATCTAGATATACGAAAACACGAGTACGTAAATGCGCTGGTATAACTCGATCCATTAGTCGACAAAGCGTTTGAGCCGCATTGCAAAGACCGAATGGCATCATTTTGTATTGGTAAAGTGGTCTATTTGGGACTGTGAAGGCTGTAAATGGACGTGATGCTTCATCAAGAGGTATTTGCCAAAATGCGTGCTTCATGTCCAAGCCTGTTATAAATCTGGCTGGTGGAAGACGACTTAATATACCGTCGATGTGAGGTAGCGGATATGCATCTGGCTTAGTCACCTTGTTTACTTCACGTGAGTCTAAACATAAACGATATTCTCACCTTTCTTTACTAAGACGCAGTTACTACTCCAGGGACTAGTAGATTCTTCAATAACGTCTAATGCTAGCATGTTATCTACCTCCGCGAACATAAGTTTCTCTATTGCTGGTGAAACGGGCCAATGTCGTTGATTAACTGGCTGAGCGCCTGCAACTTCGATTGAATGTGAAATCACATTGGTACGACCCAATCCTTCTTTAGCAAATGAGGGGAAGACATCTACTACTGCGTTTAGACGTCTTTGTTGCTCGTCTGTCAAAGTGTGAAATTTGGACTCCTCACCACAATCATTTGATGATCCAACATCGAGCTCAGATATCACTGCCGACGGTGGCAAAATTTTCTCAGCCAGTCCAAATTTCCTCCAAAAATCTATTCCTAGATAAACTTGTTGGTTTAAATCTGGGATAATAAATAACTCTAAAATGTCAGACTTGTGCCGAAAAGAAATTTCAGTGATTATTTTACGAACAACTTTGCTCTGTGTACCATTAGCAGTACTTATCATACCGGAACACTTCTTAGCTTTGCTGTCTGCTAGCATCCCGATCGGAGCATTCTACGATATAGCCACCATATAAATTTACCATATCAACACGATTTCCGGCCAAACTGCTGAGCCGATCTTGATGAAACTTTCACAGATTGCTTAGATAATGTCGGGTTTGTTCACTATGAAATTTCATTTCGATCGGAGCATTCTACGACATAGCCACCATACAAATTTACCATATCGTACTATAAATTGTTGTCTGACAACAACAATAAACGCTACGTGGGTCGTAAATTTATTGTCAAAGGCACACAAATTTGAAAATAAAAGAATATACACTGTGCGAAGTGATACATGTACATAAAATTATGAAAATTGTTTTCAAGCGCATTTTTCAACTTATTGTGTATGCACATATTCATTCAGTAGCGGAAATCCGTTTCTTTTTTGCAAGTGTCGAACCTTTTTTTATGACTTTGCTTGCGCGACGCGAAGGCGTCACTGCGCATTTGTTTTTTTTTTTGTATTCTCGCTCGCGATCAAACCCTCAGCTTGTGCGACAATCAGGCGACAGTAGTGGAATGGGTACTTGTTGTAATTGTAATTGGTTTTTTAAAATGGGTAAAAAGTGCTCCGATTTGTATGGGAGGTACTTGAAGGAGTTGTCCAAATAAAAATTCCCTTCTTAGTGCTCGCCTCATACCCGCATGGAAAATTGTGTGAAAATTTCAGCCTTCTAGCTCTTTTCGTTTAGGCTGTGGCTCTTCCATTATCATCAGGACAAACTATTTTATATATAGATATGGTTGCTGTTTTGCTGGGATTTCTACTGATTTTTGTTATTTGTTTGGGCTGGCTAGTGTTAGTGTGTTAGTGATTTGTATGACATATTTATATTCCTCCGTTAATGCCCTCTTTAGTTCTGTCCAGTTATTGGCGAATGATAATTCTGAAATTCGTTGTGCCTCCCCGACGACTTGTACTTCTATGGCTCCATAAAATATGCTTTGTTCACGTGGATTTGTAGTTGGATAAAGGTGTATTATATATACAATCCTCCTGATGAATGCGCTTAATTCGTCATGATTTCCATTAAACTGTGGCACTTGCCTTATTGCGACAAGGCCTGATTAACCTCTGGGTCACTTAATACGGCTGTCATTTTCAATTTTTGTTTGAATGTTTTTAAAGTCTTCAAATACTTTACTATTTTTGCGTGTATTGGTTTTTTATTATTTAATCACTATTAACTGTGTTAAGTTCACAATGTTCTTTTGCGGATCAGTGTGTTTTTCAATTATTGGTTTTTAATTATTTGAACACTATTAAGTGTGTTAAGTCACGTCTGTTCTTTAGCGGATAAGTGTGTTGTTAAGTATTGCACTTTTTTTCACTTTTTTCTTCACTTCAAAAAAAATACAGATATTGTTTAGAATAAGTTTGAGATATGCATAAGTGGTTTGGTGTGGATATGGATATCTTACTATATATAATACGAAAATCAGAATGTTGAAAAACTCACTTATTCAAAAAGTAACTTTCAATGTTATTATTATCCTTAATATAAACAATTGGGTGTTCACTTTGTGTTGGAAAAGTGCAAAAGTGTAAAAGTGCAAGCCATCCCAACAAAAATTTGTACAGAATTGGGTGTATAGATATTATCTATTACGCATATAACAGCAGAGCTGCGTGGATCGACCGTTTCAGTCGACTGCCTCTCTCCGTCTAATCGCAAACTAAAATAAGATAAGTGGCTATCTTTTGTTTTGGCTTCTTTCTATGCTGAAGCCAAAAAATGCTTATATTGACAAATTCGCGCTTGTGGCGTGATTGGGATGATTTGTTTACAATTATTAATAATTGGGTTGGTGTGAATACAGATATTGTTTACAATAAGTTTGAGATATGCATAAGTGGTTTGTTGTGGATACAGATATTGTTTACAATAAGTGTGAGATATGCATAAGTGGTTTGGTGTGGATACAGATATTGTTTACAATAAGTTTGAGATATGCATAAGTGGTTTGGTGTGGATATGGATATCTTACTATATATATGCTTGTGCCGACATATGTGTGTAATCACATTTGCACCATGCACATATGTATTAGGCCCAAGAAGCTTTATTGTTTATTGCGTTGGATTGCTAACATTTGCACAAAACCGAGTTGTTGTTGCGCAGACAGAACGAGTACTAACAAAATCACGTCGGGGCTACCAATATTTGGAGCGCTAATATTTTTTCGCGCTTAAATTTCCGAAAATGAAAATTAAACACAAGACAGAACTACAAATCAAACCGATGTTTATTTGTAATTGTCACAATGCTTATGACTTGTTCGCACCGAATGTGTTTGAACTACTAACAGAGGAATGTGTCTTTAGTTCTGTCCAGTTATTGGCGAATGATAATTGTGAAATTCTTTGTGCCTCCCCGACGACTTGTACTTCTATGGCTCCATAAATAATGCTTTGTTGACGTGGATTTGTAGTTGGATAAAGGTGTATTATATATTCAATCCTCCTGATGAATGAGCTTAATTCGTCATGATTTCCATTAAACTGTGGCACTTGTAGTGTACAGAAAACCATATATATATTATAGTCAACCAAGATGAAATCGTGTGACAGTAAGCTCGAGGGTGTGCATTCTTGCTATGCTCGGATTTAGCTCGTCGGATTGGCCGGGGTTCTTTCTTACCCAACTGCACTGGTTACGCTGACACAATTAAATTATAATGCACGGACTGAAAATTAAAGAACTAAAATTTATGACGGGGAAGGTATAGAGCCGGTACTCCAAAAGGATTTATCTGAAATTGTTAAATAGACTGAGAGAGAGAGAAAGAGCTGTTGGTCCTCCCTCTTCTTCACCCACCCGACCATGACAATCGCTTCATGTTTACGTTGTCCCATTTTTGAAGGCTTAAATCCTTCAAGTTATTTTGCGACGTTCGTTCAGACTACAGACAGAATAGAATCAAGTTACGGCAATTTCATTATACTGTTCTTCATATTATTCTTTAATATGTACAAAAATTCGTAATATTGTTAACATATTTAGCTATTTAATCCAATTCAAATTCAATTCAATACCAACGTTATTAACTAACCAATATGTAGGTGAAGCCATAGCGAAATTAAAATAATATATATATCTATATAAATATATATATGTCAAGCATGTATTTGTTTGGACTTACTTTGTTCCAGTTAAATGCTACTCACAAAACAAAGAAGAAATGTTTGTTAACGTTCCATCGTCGTTCCTTGGGCCCAAGTCGAGTTGATGTGTTGTTTCTCTTTTCTTTTGTTTATTATAAACTGCTAAATAAGATTGACTTTAGAAATTAAATATATGCATAGCTTGTTATAAATTCGCATTGGCTACCACGCTCATAGTTCTAATAATTGTTGTAAGTTATCACTATCTCATCTCTTTAAAATCTTACATATAAGATGAAAAGAAAAAAAATATAAATCTTTACTTTAGACGCTCATTTATGCAGGTATTTTAACTCAAGATAATTCGCAGAAATTGTAACCTTAAAATGTACGTAAGCGTGTAAGAAATCTTAGGTCACCAGCACAAACTCAGACATGAATAAAGAGAAAGTTAAATCAACGCAAGACTGTTACTCATTGTTTATATACACTAAAACACACTTGCTAACAATTATTGCCTATGAGGTGGTTTGTGTTTGGGACTTAGTCCAGTTACTTAAAACTCGGTCTTCTCTCCTCGCGTTCTTAGGGCTCCGATGCGCGTGGATGTCGCAGTGCGCATCGGGCTTCCGAAGCACAAATCCCAGTTTTGCTTAACAATTCCACCGCCAGAACAAGGAATGGTTGGCGTAGTTTGGCTGGCCTTCTGGCCGCCTACGCTGCGCACACTCTTAGAAGCGTTCCAATATATCTGCAAATCTGCTAAGCACTCCACTCAAGCGCACACGAGAGGCCGATTGAGCGCTATGAAACGAATCTGGTTAGGTTGAATACACCACATACACTTTATATTACCTTAATGCACTCGAATAAAGTTTTCCAGTTGAATTATCTGCAGCCTATCCGCTTTCGGTTTTATAATAGTTCGTTCAATATGTATAAAAGACAGTTTGGTGGCTGTACTTTGTTTAAAATATTATACACGTGATTCACGTATTAAGGTAGCACTATAAGTCTGCTTAGTTTGGATCATCCCATACGAATGATCGCCCACGCTTCTTCTAATGATGCTTAAGCCTAAGTTCGAATCGGATTTCGAATAACGGGGCTTAGAATGAGTGTAAGTGGGAGATGTAAGTCAGATTAGAGAACGAGAGCGGGAGTTTTGCTGTCTGAGAGGTCTGTACGCCGTTTATGGTAGTCTTTTGAGTGTAAATGTTTTGAGTCGCTTATTTAGTTTGGCGTGGATCGTATATTTTTATTTTGGCTACAACAGCACAGATAATGTAACAAGACATGTTCGCGGTACCATTATCTGAAGTTGAACTGATATTACCTACGGTTTTCGCTTTATTTGTATGTCTTTTAAGTCGCATAACTCATAATAGTAGGGACTCCGTTTCTTTACAACTTTTGCAGCTACAAACACGGGTGCAAGTTTCGCACTGAACTGCTTGCCGGCGTTGCTTTGAGTAAAGTTACGAGCGAATACCTCATCTCCAACAATGAGCTGAACGTTACGACTACGAAGATTGTATCTATTTGCATTGTCGTCGTGAGTTTTATTAATATTTTCTTTTGCTCTTTGTCTGGCTAACTGTAACATATCTGGCCTGCTTAAATTTGTATCGTCGCTCAATAAGTCTAAACTTCTTAAAAGTGCGTAATCCTTACCATTCAAAACCATATTCTGGCCGAAAGCAAGAAAATACGGCGAATAGCCAGTACTTCGATGCAATGTTGCCCTTAACGAACTGCTTATCGCATCAAGATTAGCGTCCCAGCCGGTATGATCGGCACCAATATAAGCACGTATGGATGCTAAGACGGATCTATTTAACCTCTCACTAGCATTAGCTTGAGGCGAATAAATAGCCGTGCTGCGATGTGTTATACCAAATCGCGTCAAGAGAGATTCAAACAAACTGGAACGGAATTGGAACCGTTGTCAGAAAGTATGACTTCTGGAACGCCAAAAATATAAAATATGTTGGTCTCTAAATAATTGCAAATCTTAGAAGCTGTAAACTTTTTAAGTGGGTTAAGAAAATGAAATTTCGTGTGGTGATCAACGACTATAAGTACCCCAATATTGCCTTCTTTAGTCCTTGGGTAGGGTCCTAATAAATCTATATATAATTTTGGAATGGCCTCTCCGAAGTAAAAGGTTTTCCCATGGCTGGTCGCAAAATAGTGTTTGGGCTTTTAGTCGTACGACAAATCTCGCAATTAGCAATATGTTCGCGTATTTGACCGACCATACGTGGCCAAAACAAATAGCGTTTCAGTCTTTCCACAGTTTTAGACATGCCACAATGAGCTGCGGTTTTTTAATCGTGTGCGGCTTGTAATATGGCTGGTACTAAGGCAGCTGGAACCCAAAGTTTCCAAGCGTTACTTACTGAGGATCGATATCTCTATTAAAGTCTGTTCGCTTATAAACATAATTATCCACCGTTTTTAGATCGGGTAACTTGTTTTTATTAGCCCTAACTCGTTCTATCAAATTAAGATATTCAGGTGACTTGAAATGAACTGATTGTAAGTCAACGATCGGACTAATGTGCTCGAATTCGTCAATTGAGTTATCACTTTGACGGGACAAGGCGTCCGCGACGTCGTTTTCGGATCCCCTTCTATGTTTTATAGTAAATGTAAAAGATCGGAGTTTCATAGACCATCTGGCGAGTCTCCCTGATAAATCTTTTTGTCGCATAAGCCATTTGAGAGACGCATCAGTGATGACCACAACGTCTTGTGCTTCTACGAAGGGTCGGAATTTCTTTATTCCTTTTAACACCGCCAAGCATTCTAGTTCAGTAACAGAATAGTTCCTTTGTGCCTTCGATAATTTCTCGGACATATAAGCTATCGGAAGCTCAACACCATCTCGCTCTTGGGCTAAGACACAACCTATACCATACGTACTAGCATCACAAAGCAAATAAATTGTTGAGTGAAGTCAGGGGTAATAAAATGGGTGCAGCAGTTAAACAATCTTTAAGGTGATTAAAAGCTTGCGTAGCGCTGTCATTCCAAACGAGATTTCTCTTACTCTTTAACATTTCCGTCAGTGGAAAACTTACAGTGGCAAAGTTATTTACAAAGCGCCTATACCAACCTGATAATCCTAAAAATCTGCGTAGTTGTTTCACTGATGAAGGAATAGGAAACTCTCTTATGGCATTTATCTTGTCGGGATCGGTCATAAGCTGTCCTTGTCCTATTATAAATCCAAGGTATTTTATCTCTCGCATGCAAAATTTTGATTTACCTACGTTGATAGCTAAATTCGCTTTTCGCAAGCATACAGCTATCTCTTGTAACAATACAACATGAGAATCAAAATCATCTGATAATACAAGTAAATCATCTAGATATACGAAAACACGAGTACGTAAATGCGCTGGTATAACTCGATCCATTAGTCGACAAAGCGTTTGAGCCGCATTGCAAAGACCGAATGGCATCATTTTGTATTGGTAAAGTGGTCTATTTGGGACTGTGAAGGCTGTAAATGGACGTGATGCTTCATCAAGAGGTATTTGCCAAAATGCGTGCTTCATGTCCAAGCCTGTTATAAATCTGGCTGGTGGAAGACGACTTAATATACCGTCGATGTGAGGTAGCGGATATGCATCTGGCTTAGTCACCTTGTTTACTTCACGTGAGTCTAAACATAAACGATATTTCTCACCTTTCTTTACTAAGACGCAGTTACTACTCCAGGGACTAGTAGATTCTTCAATAACGTCTAATGCTAGCATGTTATCTACCTCCGCGAACATAAGTTTCTCTATTGCTGGTGAAACGGGCCAATGTCGTTGATTAACTGGCTGAGCGCCTGCAACTTCGATTGAATGTGAAATCACATTGGTACGACCCAATCCTTCTTTAGCAAATGAGGGGAAGACATCTACTACTGCGTTTAGACGTCTTTGTTGCTCGTCTGTCAAAGTGTGAAATTTGGACTCCTCACCACAATCATTTGATGATCCAACATCGAGCTCAGATATCACTGCCGACGGTGGCAAAATTTTCTCAGCCAGTCCAAATTTCCTCCAAAAATCTATTCCTAGATAAACTTGTTGGTTTAAATCTGGGATAATAAATAACTCTAAAATGTCAGACTTGTGCCGAAAAGAAATTTCAGTGATTATTTTACCTACAACTTTGCTCTGTGTACCATTAGCAGTACTTATCATACCGGAACACTTCTTAGCTTTGCTGTCTGCTAGCAACTCTTTAGCAGCTGTTCCTCCAACACAGCTTATTGTCGCTCCTGAGTCTAGCAACGCTATATAGCTATTACCTAAAATTTTTACATCGGCGTAGAGCCTATCATCGTTATTTAGCAAAACCGATGATACTATATTCTTCCGATGGTTAATGATTGTTTTCCAAAACTTTCTTAAGCGTTTAGTAGAACGCTTAGGCTTAAATATAAAACTATCTATACTAGCAAAAATTTTTTCACGAGTCTTATTATAATTATCTAATCTAATATGAAAAGGAATATTGGTATGTTTGAGCTCAGGCTTGTTTTGTACGGCCGGCTTAACATTGGTTCCCACAGGCATACCTAAAGTGTTGTTTCTAATATTTTCGGATGTACCTAGTTGTGGTTTTTGGGTACATCCGCCAACCGGTTTAAAGCAGGGTTACATTTTGGGCACCTAGGTTTGAAAATCTCCTTGGCTCCACAACCGTAACAGAATATATTTCTAGCTTCTTAATAGTCGTCGAATCTATGGCCAGGCTTATCGCAATTCCAGCAGAGTAAGTTTACGGCACTGCGTTTCATGGCTAATACTTCGTTTAATGGTTCTGCGCCTTCGCCTATGTTATTAGTTGGATCATCTTCTACTATCTCCGAAATCTGTGAACGAAATGCCCGCGGTTTGAGCGAACTCATTCCGTTGAAGAACTGTTCGTGCTTACGAACTTCTTCGCGCAATTTAGATCTCCTTGAGATCTTCAAGTGTAAAAGTTCATGGTGAAGACTGGGCTTTGAATTTCTAATCAAGATGTCGACTAATTGCTCTTCAGACATTGTCTTTTGTAACTGGTCTGCTAAGTCTTCAATGGAATATTGAAAATCATCAAATGCTTCATTTTCGTTTGACGACGTTTTCGAATTTTCTGCCATATGTCTAAATCTGTTTCACCATCATCGAACCCTTCACGAAATTCCCTACAAAACGTTTCCCATGAAAAATTTGTATTATTCCGATGGAATTTCCAATACCAATCGCTCGCCTTGCCGGAGAATAAAATATACAAATTATCACACAATAACTGATAGTCTTTGTTTAAGTTTTGCTCAGTTAAAGCACGAACGCGATAATAAATTCATCCATTCTCATACCTTGTCTTGAGCCATCAAATTTAATACGCCAATTCTGGATTATTGATGACGCTTTTCTGGAGCTATTCGGCTATTAGAGCCGCTCCTATTTACACTAGCTCTAGCCATAAAATTGTCGAATTCATATCCGGAAGAGATTCACGCTCAGCTCGGGCTGCGTTGTGGTAAGTAGATCTTGTTGTTGAGAAGTTTGCTGCGGTTGGGCTGTCCAGAGTGAAGCTAATTTCTGTTGAATACTAGATTCAACAGCTTGGTTAACTGTGTTGTTATGTTTTCAATCATTTGAGCATGCTGCGTAGCCATTTCAGTTTCTATGTAATTAGCAATCTCTACCTGAGAGTTAAGTGGGGGATAAGAACGCTGATCTTCTCTAAACGATTGGCCTAAGTTTCCTCTAGTTTGTGACCGTGTAGACATTCCACCACCTCTAGGAGTATTCCCTCTACCTCTACCTCTACCTCTATACTTTTTGGCATTTGAGACACTTGGCCTCTCATCTAATCATACCGAA
Source organism: Scaptomyza flava (assembly GCA_030179655.1). Classification (NCBI taxonomy): domain Eukaryota; kingdom Metazoa; phylum Arthropoda; class Insecta; order Diptera; family Drosophilidae; genus Scaptomyza; species Scaptomyza flava. Next base: position 81,117 of record JARNME010000095.1, read on the forward strand.
TCATTTAAACTTGTTGGCAAAGATATTGCAGAGTTCAGTTCTGCTGCTAAGTTGTTATTCGAAAATGTTAACATCATCGTAGTACAATCTGTAGCGCAAACTGGGCAACTTGGGTTACTTCTAATATTTTCAAATATACAATTGTTGTGGAAAATATGTTTGCATGGAGTCTTGGCTACTAACTGCGTTGCCGTAATTGCTTCTTTGCAAATTCCACAAATTTTGTCCTGCTCCTGCAAGGGGGGGGCGATGTTTTCATTGCTACTTTGCAGTGGCATCTTTTTATTTTATATTATTTTTTTTATTAATAGTATTCACATAAAGTTCTGTCTTTCGTCTTACTGAACCGTCACAAAATAACTAAAGTCTAAATAAAATTTCAGAAATTCTTTCTATTGTTGTTAATGGAAAACTGATGCATTGGTTTGAAATGAGCTGAATTGCTGGACAACATCCGAAAACTTTCCAGAACGTTGTAAAATCCGAACAATCCATGAACGTTATCTCCAATGTTTTACTATCAACTTGTACCTATAAGCAAAACAAAGGCTGTTTGATTACAGATCCGCTTAGGTCGATCAATCCATATGTTCGAATTGCAATCGCAAAATCCATAAGCTGATTCTACATCACATGCCAATAAATTATAAATAGCAAGTGATAACTTGAAAGCAAAATTTGAGTTGTGATATTTTGATGTAAAAGAAGAGCTTTAATGGGTCATACTGACTTATTGATTGAGCCTTAATTGTTCGTTGTTCATTTCGTGTTATTGGCACTTTTAACTATAAGTCTTTCGAGCCCCCTAGTTGGGCGCCAATTAATGTGTAGTGTACAGAAACCCATATATATATTATAGTCAACCAAGATGAAATCGTGTGACAGTGGGCTCGAGGGTGTGCATTCTTGCTATGCTCGGATTTAGCTCGTCGGATTGGCCGGGGTTCTTTCTTACCCAACTGCACTGGTTACGCTGACACAATTAAATTATAATGCACGGACTGAAAATTAAAGAACTAAAATTTATGACGGGGAAGGTATAGAGCCGGTACTCCAAAAGGATTTATCTGAAATTGTTAAATAGACTGAGAGAGAGAGAAAGAGCTGTTGGTCCTCCCTCTTCTTCACCCACCCGACCATGACAATCGCTTCATGTTTACGTTCTCCCATTTTGAAGGCTTAAATTCTTCAAGTTATTTTGCGACGTTCGTTCAGACTACAGACAGAATAGAATCAAGTTACGGCAATTTCATTATACTGTTCTTCATATTATTCTTTAATATGTACAAAAATTCGTAATATTGTTAACATATTTAGCTATTTAATCCAATTCAAATTCAATTCAATACCAACGTTATTAACTAACCAATATGTAGGTGAAGCCATAGCGAAATTAAAATAATATATATATCTATATTAATATATATATGTCAAGCATGTATTTGTTTGTACTTACTTTGTTCCAGTTAAATGCTACTCACAAAACAAAGAAGAAATGTTTGTTAACGTTCCATCGTCGTTCCTTGGGCCCAAGTCGAGTTGATGTGTTGTTTCTCTTTCTTTTTGTTTATTATAAACTGCTAAATAAGATTGACTTTAGAAATTAAATATATACATAGCTTGTTATAAATTCGCATTGGCTACCACGCTCATAGTTCTAATAATTGTTGTAAGTTATCACTATCTCATCTCTTTAAAATCTTACATATAAGATGAAAAGAAAAAAATATAAATCTTAACTTTAGACGCTCATTATGCAGGTATTTTAACTCAAGATAATTCGCAGAAATTGTAACCTTAAAATTTACGTAAGCGTGTAAGAAATCTTAGGTCACCAGCACAAACTCAGACATGAATAAAGAGAAAGTTAAATCAACGCAAGACTGTTACTTCATTGTTTATATACACTAAAACACACTTGCTAAACAATTATTGCCTATGAGGTGGTTTGTGTTTGGGACTTAGTCCAGTTACTTAAAACTCGGTCTTCTCTCCTCGCGTTCTTAGGGCTCCGATGCGCGTGGATGTCGCAGTGCGCATCGGGCTTCCGAAGCACAAATCCCAGTTTTGCTTAACAATTCCACCGCCAGAACAAGGAATGGTTGGCGTAGTTTGGCTGGCCTTCTGGCCGCCTACGCTGCGCACACTCTTAGAAGCGTTCCAATATATCTGCAAATCTGCTAAGCACTCCACTCAAGCGCACACGAGAGGCCGATTGAGCGCTATGAAACGAATCTGGTTAGGTTGAATACACCACATACACTTTATATTACCTTAATGCACTCGAATAAAGTTTTCCAGTTGAATTATCTGCAGCCTATCCGCTTTCGGTTTTATAATAGTTCGTTCAATATGTATAAAAGACAGTTTGGTGGCTGTACTTTGTTTAAAATATTATACACGTGTTTCACGTATTAAGGTAGCACTATAAGTCTGCTTAGTTTGGATCATCCCATACGAATGATCGCCCACGCTTCTTCTAATGATGCTTAAGCCTAAGTTCGAATCGGATTTCGAATAACGGGGCTTAGAATGAGTGTAAGTGGGAGATGTAAGTCAGATTAGAGAACGAGAGCGGGAGTTTTGCTGTCTGAGAGGTCTGTACGCCGTTTATGGTAGTCTTTTGAGTGTAAATGTTTTGAGTCGCTTATTTAGTTTGGCGTGGATCGTATATTTTATTTTGGCTACTACACACTTGCCTTATTTGCGACAAGGCCTGATTAACCTCTGCGTCACTTAATACGGCTGTCATTTTCAATTTTGTTTGAATGTTTTTAAAGTCTTCAAATACTTTACTATTTTGCGTGTATTGGTTTTTTATTATTTAATCACTATTAACTGTGTTGAATTCACAATTTTCTTTTGCGGATCAGTGTTTTTTTTTTTAAGTATTGGTTTTTAATTATTTGAACACTATTAAGTGTGTTAAGTCACGTCTGTTCTTTAGCGGATAAGTGTGTTGTTAAGTATTGCACTTTTTTTCACTTATCCTAACGGCTGCGACAATAATAAGTTTGCGTATTATATGTGACAAAAATAAAAACACTGTTTTATTTTATATTATCACTAATAAGCACTTTATTAATATATTGAAGTATTGACAGTTATGTTTTACAAGAATACGAATGCGAGACGTCTTACTCGTTTTAAACTTAAAATCAAACTCGAATCTCAAAGTTCTTGCTTTGAGTTTGTATACCATAAGTGGCTATCTTTTGTTTTGGCTTATTTCTATGCTGAAGCCGAAAAATGTTTATATTGACCATTTCGCGCTTGTGGCGTGATTGGGATGATTTGTTTACAATTATTAATAATTGGGTTCGTGTGAATACAGATATTGTTTACAATAGTTTAGTGTGGATAATGTTTACAATAAGTTTGAGATATGCATAAGTGGTTTGGTGTGGATACAGATATTGTTTACAATAAGTTTGAGATATGCATTGAGATATGCATCCATTTTTCAAAAGGAGGGAGATGTAGTATACACATATATAAAGAATACATTGTATTTAGTATCCACATATACATTGAACAGCAACACTTGTTTGCTGTATTAACGTAATTAAAGACAACGACACTTTGTCGTTGCATAAACAATAAGCCAAGCACCCATTGCTGGTAACATGATCGCGTAAGAATGCAGCACGCACAAAGCTGCCGCGTCAGCGTTCTCACGCTTATACTAATATATACTATACTATACCATATACTATACATACATATGTGTATGCTCTCGCTCTCTATATATATTATATGCAAAACTATGTACGGCTCTCGCGCTGACTTCTCTGCCGAAGCAGTGGTCAGCCTTAAGTTATAATTAATATTCAAAAGCATTCAATAAATGAACTTGAAATGAAACAGTTCTGCTCTCTCTCTACATGAAATTGGAATTGAGATTACATGAACCCGACTACATTACTTGAACTCGATTACACCACAACACCAGTCCCCATCCGGTGATGTCAACTTCGTCGGTCTCGCTGCTCGAGTTCAAGTGGATTACGCTCCTGCCGACCGTCACCCTCTTCGTGATTAACGGGATGACATCGTTCAAGATGGCTGCGCTCGTGGACCCGTGTAGTCCGATAAGCCGCATCGGCGCTTCACTGGCAAAAGGCTTCGGTCTTTTCGTCACCAGCATCGGTGTGGATGAGGCCTGCACTGTGTTCCCCCACAACAAAGCGGCCACTTTCATAAGGGAGGTGGTGTTAAAGGAAGAAGAAGGCACCGATATGAGGACGCCAGCTGAAACGATCCCGGAGAACGTCCAGGCACGATTCGTCGACATTGTGCCTTCTGACGAAACTTGGTGTAGTCCAAAGCATGTGTCCCTGGTTGGGGCTGATATGTATATGGAGCTCTTGGTACCAGGTCTAGTTCCCGGCCAGAATGGTCTTCCGGTGACACAAAACACCATTTTCGGTTGAATGTTCTCAGGATTGCGTCCGGCATAAATCCAGCGTGCATCCCGGCAATCCCCGCTAGCTGCGCAGCACTCCTGCCGCGGCTAGAAAACTCACCCCAAGCCGAGCCTTCTAGCCGATGGCAACCTTCCTTCGCTTAGGCTTAAGCAGCGGGTGTTAGCTCTAATGTACAAGTGTAACATAGAGGTTACGAGTAGTCAAGTTCAAAGTAAATAAATTCCGATTTAATATAATAACCTCAACGTGTTTTCAATTCGACGATCAGCTATAACAGAAGTCCTAAAACTCTACTGCAATGCCCCCTTACATTTTCAATTATCCACATATTTATATAATCGAAGACAAACCGTTGTTGCCTTAAACAAAATTTCAGATTTTTTTCAAGTTTCTCGTGGTGTCTCACAAATATCTATTCAAGGATACAATAGATATAAACGACCTGCCTTGTGTTTTGTCAAACTGTAATGTTCACGTATATGCTGATGATGTATGTCAGCCGTCCTGTTAGTCTAATCAAAGAATGTATTCATAAATGTAATGATGCTTTGTTATTTGTAAGTAAATTGAGGTATCGTAATGGTCTGAGTATTTATCCCGTAAAGTCTAAGTGTATAGTTTTTTTTTAAAAAGTACCTGAATCCTGACAGTTTTCCAAAGCTCAGTGTTTAAAAACTTGATATAAGATATGTTGATAAAGCAGATAACCTAGGTATAACATTTAATAGGACACTATCATGGAATGACCATATAAATAAAACTGTGGGAAAATGCTACGGTGTTCTAAGACAACTGTCCTTAGCCTATTAGATATTTGCTAAGTGTGCAGCAAGCAGCCAAAGCAAAATTAAAGTTGCATTTAATAGCATAGCTCGTTATGTGTTCGGTCTGAAAAGAGGCGAGCATACAACCAGCTTTGCAAATAAACTTTTTGGACTAGGCTTGTCGTCTTTAAAAAATAGAGTAATACTCTTCTTACATAAAGTAGTTTATTTGAAAGAGCCCGAGTACTTGTGTTCGTAACCTTACTTGTGTAAGAACCAGGCTAGCATGCTCTGATAGGAAATTTTAAATCTACGCTGTTCGGCTATGGAATAACCTGCCGTCAGATCTAAAAAAATATAGTTTAAAAAAACTAAAAAAAAACGCTTTAGAGCATATCAAACTAAAAAGTTAAAAATAATTTTTCAAATATGTTTAAAACAATAATAAATGATAAATACTAGCATAATTGTAAAAAAAGCGTTGGGCGCTCGATGTACGAGAAATATGGACAAAGCGCCCCACGCTTTTTTTTACAATAATGCTAGTATTTATCATTTATTATTGTTGTGTCTTGATCTGTTGGCACGCGGTGCGAGAGTGACCGTCGCTTTTATTAGTCTCGAAAAGATACCATCATCTTAAGTATACATTACATACTATCATTATATCGATAACAATGATCGATATCCAACACGCTCCCTCCAAGTTGTACATATAATATATATATATATATATTGTGCTTATTGAAACTCCAAATATTTTACAATTTAAGGTGCAAGGGAATGTGTTTTACAATATTTCACTTTTTTAGTATTTTTATCTTTCATTCATTTCATTTTTTGTTTTTATCTTCATTTTTCTAAGTACGGGTTAAGTATTACTTCAAGACTCTTCCATCCTTACGAGGTCTAAGACAACGTTTTGGTGTTTCTGCAACTTCAGTATTAACTGCAGTCGGATCCTCCACACTGCCAAGGTTGGGTGACTGATTTTGATTGTCTTTCATGCGTTCTCCTTCCTCATAGACTGTGATAGCATCACTATTTTCAGAGCCATTTGCTGGTCGCATCTGGTCCGCATGGAGCGATTATTATGGGTAAATGAACATAAGTACGTACGTGTGCCTAGTTTTCTGTCTACTTTTGCTGGTGACCAGCTAGACTGATTAGGATTGCTATAATCTTTAATAAAGATCTTTTGTCCTGCTCTGAATTCAATATCTCTATTTCCTTTGTGATTTAAAACACTTCGATTTTGTCTGTCAGTAATTATTTCTCTTGTGGTGGGCGGTTTGAGTAAATCAAATCTGGTCTTGATACCTCTTTGAAGAAAATCTTCGAAGGCGTTTCACCTGTAGTGCAGTGTTTCGAGTTTCTGTAGTCTGCCAAAAATCTATTAACAACACTTTCTAACTTTTCATTGGATATTTTTTTAAACTCGCATACGTAGCTTTCTTTAAAATTTTTACAAATATTTCAGCTTGCCCATTAGTGGCTGGATGTCCGGGTGCAGTAAGAGTGTGCTTGATACCGTTCATTTGCATAAACTGCTTAAATTCACCCGAAGTGAACTGTCGCCCATTGTCCCTGACAAGGGTATCCACTAATCCATATCTACAGAATAATTCTCTCAACTTGCTTATTGAGAACTCAGAAGTAATGTGTTTTGTCACAAAAACCTCAGTCCATTTTGAATAAGAGTCTACCACGACAAATAAGTACTGGTTTTGAATGGGTCCAGCAAAGTCGACATGTATTATTTTCCAAACTGATGTTTCAGGTTCCCATGGTATGAGAACACTCTTTTCAGGATCACTCAGTAACTCCTGACATTGAACACAACCTTGAATTAGGCCCTCAATATCCTTGTCTAGTCCTGGCCACCATATGTACGATCGAGCCAAAGACTTAGACTTTACAATACCTAAATGTGATAAGTGCAAATAGCTAAGAACTTCTTGTTGCCATTTTTTGGTATGATTATCCTGTATCCCCACATAATACATCCATACTCTACAGAGAGTTCATTTTCTTTGTTCTTGTAAGGCTTAAATTCATCACCCTTTAAAATTGAAGCGTGTTATCCTCAATGCCTTAGCTACCTTTGATAATATGGGGTCACGTCCAGTTTGAGTTGCTATACGTTTGAAATCTAATCTTAGGTGATTTTGTTCTTCCAATAAATTAATGTAACTTATCTCTTCTTTGCCCGAATTAGCATAACTCTCATTAGTCTGTGGCATCCTTGATAAACTATCTGCTTCATTGCAGTTGCCTTTTACATACTCAACCCGATAATCAAATCCCGATAGAATCAACGCCCATCTCTGTACTCTGGCTGAAGCCATCAAAGGCAATCCTTTTGCTTCCCCGAATACTTTGATAAGTGGCTTGTGATCAGTTCTGAGTAGGAATTTATTTCATAACAGATACTGTTTTAGTTTTGTTACACAAAAAACTATTGCTAAAGCTTCCTTTCCTATTGTGCTATATCTTTTCTCTGTGTCTTGTAACGCCCTTGAAACAAACGCAATCGGTTTTGACATGCCGTTTTCATATTTGTGTGCTAGTATTCCATTATTACAAGCATCGGTAGTTAACACTATTTCTAATTTTGGATTAAAATTGACTAATACATTGTCCGAAGCGATATCTTTCTTTATAATCTCGTATGCAATTTTGCATTCTTCGTTCCATGAAAACTTGTTGTCTTTCTTTAAAAGATTATAGAAGGGTGTCATTTTCTCTGCGAACTGATTAATAAATTTTGAATAATAATTGACCATTCCAATGAAAGCTCTAACTTCTGTAATATTACGTGGCGTGGGAGCATTTATGATGCATGAAATACGCTCATTATTCTTTCTTGAACCATTTTTGTCTATTGTAAATCCAAGATATGAGATTTCGTTTTTGAAAAATTCACACTTATGTTTGTTGAGCTTTAGTCCTGCTTCCTGAAATTTCGATAATACAGACTTCATTGAACTTAAATGATATCTCATGTCTGGACCTGTGACTTTGATGTCATCTTGATATACTATTACAAATGGAATGCCTCGCAATTTCAATCGTCTTTTGAAATATGGCAGCGGTAATTTTTATGCCAAATGGTAACCGTTTTACCTTCAAGGTGCCAATGTGTGTGCTCCATGTACACAACAGTTGCGATTGTTCATCAAGTATTACTGATTGTACGCTTGAGACAGGTCAAGCTTTGTAAATTCCTTCCAATGATGTGAAAATCTCATCAATTCTTGGTAAGGGATATTTGAAATCTACTACAAACTTATTTATTGTTACTTTATAGTCAGCGCAAACTCTAATGTCACCATTAGTTTTCATGACTGGAACTTTGTATCAACAAATTCAAGCATACCTTGTCAAATTAATTCTCTAAGTTTCTCCTCGACCTTTGATTTCCATGCTAATGGTAGCGGTCTCGGTTTGCAAAAGATTGGCTTTGCTTCACTACAGAGTTTAAGAGATACCTTATTTCCGTTGAATGCTCCTAGGCAGTCTGTAAATACAGACGAATACTATTGTTTAATCTGCTCGATTATTGTGATATGGCTGTTAACCCCAGTAATACTGTTCACTTGACACAGTTCAAATCCGAATGTTCGTAAAAACGATCTACCTAACAACGGAGGATTATCAGTGTTGGTCACAACAACAGTAACAGATTTCGATAGGCCACGAAACGTGATTATGGCGTCAAACTCACCCAATACACGTATACGATCTCCACTGAAGTTGACATATGATACATGGCATTTCTTAATTTTTGCGCCTTTAATCGCACAAACAGACTATTAGAAATGAGATGCATTGTGCTCCTGTGTCGCATGTTGCATTAATCTCCAAACCTTGAGTACCAACCAGCAGTGTGTAGAGTCCGTCCTGCGCAATACCTATATTGAAAATGTGCTCATTATATAATGTGTTTAGTTGTTGTTGACCTGATACATAATTTACATTATTTACTTTATTACTTTACTACACACCGAAGCTAAATATCCTATCTTATGACAATTATGACATTCGCTGTCTCTATACTTGCATGACGCTGACACATGATTACGCCATCCACAATGACTGCAGGGCTTGTTCGTCCTTTTGCGTTGCCTCTCAGTTCCAGACTCCGTGTTGTGTCTATATCGACCTTGCTTAACCAAATTGACCATGTCCGTTTTTTCGTCCATCGAAGAGTTGATTTTCGCTGTGTTTCTGGTCTCCACCATCAATGCCTTACGTAGCGCCTTCGTTAATGAAATTGTTTCATCTTCTTCACATAGCCTTTCAAATATGTGTGTTGACATGCCCACTATGAATTTGTCCAATACGCATGCATTTAGGTTAGGTCCGAACTTGCAGGTTACGGCGAGCTGCTTAACTCTAGCAAACCAATCAACTACAGACTCATCGCAATTTTTATTTGCTTGATAGAATCGTCTGCGTTCATGAAAAATTATCACTGATGGTGTAAAGTGTGTTTGCAACATCTCACACATCTGCATATGTACGCGATGAAGGCAACGTGGGATCACAGAGGTTTTGTAACACTCTTCTTCCTTCCTCTTTTGGTGGCATATCTACGCCTCTAGGTGCACTATATACGTATTTATCTTTTATTTCGTGTATTTACACGTTGTTGCAATTTGTATAACTTATTAAGTTTTTGTTTTTTATTTTATTACTTTTTTTTTTTTTTTTCTTGTCGCCAATATGTTGTGTCTTGATCTTGTTGGCACGCGGTGCGAGAGTGACCGTCGCTTTTATTAGTCTCGAAAAGATACCATCATCTTAAGTATACATTACATACTATCATTATATCGATAACAATGATCGATATCCAACAATTATTGTTTTAAACTTTTTTGAAAAATTATTTTTAACTTTTTAGTTTGGTATGCTCTAAAAGCGTGTTTTTTAGTTTTTTTAAACTATATTTTTAATTTTTATTTCTATTAATTATTGAAAAAAAAAAATTTGTAAGTTCTAGTCAACATGAACATGGTGCAGATTTAAAAAAAAAAAACAATTTTTTTTTTCGGCCGTGGACGGGATTAGAACCCACGATCGGTGAGTCTGGGAGCGAAGACCCGCGCCTTAAACCTCTCGGCCAACGAACGAACTTGAGGTAGTGGGATATACTGACAGTAATAAGCCACTTGCTTTTAGTCCAAAGGAGACTTACATACATACAAACATACAGTGAAGCTAATATAAGCGTGTTAAAAACCATCTCTAGCGCGCATCAATTTAAATCACATTTTGATAGCTTATAATTTACATTGTAGCCATAGAAGAATAAATTTAATGAAAATAAATAATATAAATAATGCTAAATTAGCACGTAAGAATAAAATGTGTAACCTAAAATGATTAGTGATAGTGATTAGTGCATAATTTTAAAGAAGCGATACTGTAGCACTAAGAATCGAACATGAATAAATAAATATTATAAAAATAAAATAAACATATGCTTAAATAGGCATAAACAAAATGCATGTTGTCTGCGCATGCCGTAATATGAGTCCACTTGAGAAGGCCAAGCAAGCGTGAGACCGTTGCCCTACGGGAAACGCTGTGCTTGCACTTAAGCCACTCTCCACATATATATGTACACTCGCTCTCCCTCTCTTTGTGGCTGTTTAACTATAACAGCATAAGTTTTATCAATGTTAAACATAGATTAAGAACTCAAAAATATTCAATAAATATATTCAAAAAAAGCACAACAAACATGCATGTGATTATTACACCTTATACATAAGCATTTATAATCAAGGACAAGACGATTTTATATAACGCATGTCAACCGTGACAGTAGTCCTGGAGGACCAAGGACAACAGGATAACCAGAAACAACAACATCAACAACTAATGAAACAACAACAAATTCGGAAGTGCCAAATAATTAACAATACTGGAAAAATGATAAGACGGTTGGAACGGGCAAATACTTAAACTGTGTTTGTACAAAAAAAAAAACTTGCCAGTGTTAAGCAGTAAAAAATAAGGAAGAAGGCTCTAGTCAGGAGAGGCCGACTAGAAGATACCCTGAACCAAGTGGATAAAATTATAATACATTTATAAAAGACTATATTGACTTAAAATCAATTGATGAAATGATATTTCCGGTGTTTCTTAAATCTGCCTTCACACTATCGGTTTTTTTTTTTTAAGTCAGCGCTTTCGTGTGAACACAAAAATTTTTAGATCCGGTCAAAAACCGACTCAAAATGAGAAAAATAGAACGTGTTCTATTTCCGCTCTTTTTGAGTCGGTTAGATTTGTGCCACGAATATGTTTACGTAAAAGGCGTTTTTGGTATTTTTTAGTAATTGTTGGCAAAAAATAATGTAAACAATAGACATCTGCATGAATGCATTCATTTCCTACACCATAGTACGGTACAGTAGTATAGTGTTGTTGAAATACTGCACTCATTTTTGCTGTGCAGTATTTTCCAGTGTGCAGAAGAATCGAGTACAACATTATACTGTTCTCACTCTAGGTGAGAGCAGTAGAAATGTAGTACACTTCGTGAGTGAGTGCAATATTTGTCTCGCTCTAAATGTTGTACACCATATAAAAATATGAGTACAGCTTGTGTGTAGTGTCTTACAACGGTACTGTTGACTTTAAGATTTTGCAACACGTAGACATGGATGGTAAAAAGAACGACGCAAGCGCAATAAATGCTAATGAAAGTGTAAGTTTTTGTCAAAATAAAATTATATATTACTTATTCATGTTGATTATTAAAAATGTGTTATTTTACTAGAAATTTGGTTTCGTTTCGCCTTTGTAATTGTCTTTTGCAAGGTAATGTATGTATATATGTATGTTTTGTCTTTGTAAGTGTCTTTTGCAAGGTAGTGTATGTATGTTATAGTATATATGTTTCAACTTGGTCAAAGTATTTCATCATAATTGTTAATGTTAAACCAGTGTTCATCGTTGGATAGCTCAAATGCGGTGACACTTTTTAAACAGTACGCAGCTAACATAAAAGCAAAATTATTGGCAAATGAACTCAAGCCATCTCCTAATCAAGGCCGGAGCAAAGTTTGGGGCACTTTTTCTCAAATAGTCGATGAGGCCGGCATAGAGAACCCTGATGTAGTGGTGTGCAAAACATGCAAAAATGTTTATAAATTTGATAAGAGCACATCGAATTTAGTGAAGCACAAATGCTACCTAATGGCAAATACACGTAAGCGCAGCCATCCTGAAGTTGATGCAGATGTGGAATCAAAAAAAATGTGCATTAAGTTAGCAACTGAATAGACAATTAAGAATGGGCGATCTTTCAACATTATTGCCGACTCAGGACTCAAAAATATGGCCCAATTTTTAATATCTATTGGTGCGAAGTTCGGGGGAAAATATTAATGTAGAATCGTTATTGCCACATCCCACAACAATTTCACGGAACATCGGAGCTCTCTACGAATTTCATTTTAACGAAATATAAAAAGAAATAGTGGATGGCACAAAATTCGGATACGGCATAACATCAGACATATGGACAGACGACTTCTACAAAATTTCATACATATCGTTGACGATACACTACGTCGCAGAAGGAACCCTTAAAAATCGCTTGCTTGCAGTTAAATCAATGGAAGGAAAATCCTGTACCGGTAAGAACTATGAAATTTTATTGATTATTTGGAAATAAATTTTTTAAAACCAAAACTTTGTAGGTGACAGAATCAAAGGCAAAATTGAAAACATTCTACGTGACTTCGGGTGTGCTTTGCTAATGGATGAACCCATAATAGTCACCGACCGAGGCGCTAACATAAAGGCTGCATTAGTAGACTAAACACTTTAAACTGTGTCAATCATTTAATTCACAATGTAATTGGCAAAGCTGTGGATGCGGTGCCAGAATTGGAGGAAAATGGTGATTCGTTGCAGCAAACTCGTGAAGTATTTTAAGAAGTCAGGTCAAAATTTTTTTTTAAAACCACCTTAAAAGCTACTGCCCAACACGTTGGAATACGATATTCCACCTGTTTAAATCCATCGAGTTGAACTGGATGGAATTATCCAACATATTAATTGAAAAAAAATGAAATTTTTAGAATTCAGGACATTAATTTAAATGATGTAAGCGCATTGGCAAACCTTCTGGCTCCTTTTGAAGAGTGTTCCAAGAAGCTTGAGGGTAGCATCTATCCAACATTACACCTTGTTATTCCACACATCAATAAGTTAAAAAAAATATCATCGCCTAATGGTAACGATGTGGATATTGTAAAAAATTGCAAGCTTGCTCTTGAGTCAAGTTTAATTAATATAGTTCAAAGTAATTTAAAAATTTTTCATAACATTGCCCTTTTTTGTTTCCGCCCACAAATAAGCTATCGCAATTTTCGGAATTAGAGAAGGAAGAAACATTAAAAGGTCTAGAAAAAATTATGATAGATTCGTTTTTAAAAAACAACACTGAACCAAATGATATTCCATGCAACCCCGAAATAGATGATATTTTCGCTGACTATGCACAGCCTACAGAAAATAATACATATTCTATAATAGGCAATGAAATTCGAACATTTCAAAATGTCCAAATTCCTTATAGTGCAGACTTTAATGTACTGAATTGGTGGGCAAACAATAAACAACAATTCCCCCAACTTTTTAAGGTTGCCTGCAAAATTTTAGCCGTTCCAGCGAGTAGCGCAGCATCCGAAAGAGCCTTTTCGGTTGCTAAAAACCTTATTAATAATAAGCGCTGCAAAATTGCAACCAATGTTGATTTAGTAAATAAGATAATGGTTTTGCACTCGAATATAAACGCTTTGTACAATGATTCATTTTTATAAATAAATTTATAAAAATAAAAACTATATTGACTATATTTTTCCTTTGATAAGACAATCTGATTTTCTGACTATCATTTACGGTGCAAAAAGTCAACCACGGACGAACAACAAAATAATGTTTTTGCACTCGAACATAGAAATTTTGTATGAAGCGTCATCAATAACAACTCACTGTACAGTGAGTTTACTGCACACCAAAAAAGGGTGCAGTAACAAAAACTGCACACTTGTTTAGTGTACTCATTAACTGCTGTACAGCAAGGGAGTGAGTGAGACGACCAGCTGTCGATACAGACATTTATACAACACTCACTCACACCCATTTAAACTGTGCAAAAAAAGGTGTACAGGTTTTATAATGAATGATTCTTTTGCCCATTTGGATGCATTCATGCAGAGTTTAGTAAACAAACTTATATATATAAATAGTGTGACCAGATTGTGTAACAAGAAAAAGTGATGGGATAGAATCGTTAAAAGGCGGCCATGAAATTAATGCGGTGAGCCTATTAAAAACAAGTAAGAAGGCTCTAGTTGGGAGAGCCCGACTAGAAGATACCCTGAACCCAGTTGCAATAAATAAATTGAATTTATATTGACTTAGGTAAACTGACTTAGCTTCAATCGATTATATAAGATATCTCCGGTATTTCTTAACTGATTTGGACGAAATTTGCAGAAAAGTTCTACCGTTACCCATTTTTTCAACACTCATTTTTACATTTTCCAAATTCGATATTTTATTGTTATCGATATTATGTGTATATCAGAAACCAGAAAAGCTATCGATAATTTGAAGCAATCTTGTTCTGCTCCTAGTATAGGAGAACTTATATTTATATTATATATATATTATATTATTATAACTGAGATCCACGCGTTCATACAGACAGACGGACATGGCTATATCGTCTCCGCTGTTGATGCTGATCAAGAATATATTTACTTTATGGGATCGGAGATGCTTCCTTCTGCCTGTTACATACTTTACACAAAACCACTAAACCCTTTTTTACCCATCTTATGGGTTAAATGTATAAAAAACTGAGAAGCTATGCTTTAAACTTAATAAGTGACGAATAGAGTATTAATTCTATTATCTCAAAGTTGTCAAGCTCAGTTAAGGGATAATAGGTAGTAGTCCTATCAGCAAAATTCCTTAATCTTCAGCAAAAAGGAAAAACACCCGGTGAATACACCGAAGAGGTGGAAAAATTGACTCAAGCACTTGAAGGAGCTTACATTAACAATGGGTTGTCAATGGAATTAGCAAACAAATACACCACTACACAATCTACAATGACAAAGAACTACACAATAGATAAGGTAAAACTTATCATGCCGGCGGGCACATTCAATAATATGAACGATGCCATTTCCAAATTTGTAAATAGTTGCAGTGAGACTACAGGACAGAACAATACTGTTCTTTACTATCAGCAACAAGCAAACCCTGGTTACAATAGATGTAACCGAAGTAACTATCGTGGCAGAGGTAATGACCTTGAAAACGGTAACCGGAAATTATTACAGGGCGAAAAACTCAGGGAACTTTAGAAGCCGTTGAAACTCAAAAAGAAGCAACAATACAAAAAACATCCGGGCAGCCCAAGATGTTTCGGAAAACTCTCAACAACATTTAGATACAAACCAATAAAAAACAAGTCGCAACGTTGCAAGTCGGACGCAACCAAAACTTTGATGCACTTTTTTGGGGGTCGTTGCAAGCTATCTTCCTGCCAAATTTAGTGGCTCTAGCTCCACAAATCTGGAAGATACACGCATTCTCGTTGTTGACGAAGCGTTAGGGCAGCTGGGGGCGGCTAGGGCAGTATTGGTGGGCGTGGCATCCAAACTTTTGATGCAGTTTTGGGGGGGTCATCATCGCCTATCTTGGCACTAAATTTGGTGGCTCTAGCTCAAAAACTGTGGGAGATATAGGCTTTTTTGACCTTAAAATGCGGGGGGGCTGGGGGCTGAATGGGGAATGTTTGATTCAGTTTTTTGGGGGGTTGCTAGTAGCTATCTTCTTACCAAATTTGGTAGTTCTAGCTGTAGGGGTGTGTGAAATATGCGGATTTATCGTTTTGAGTTATCGAATTGATCGATTTGCCAGCCCCCTAGTTAAGTTATTGTAGAACCCCAATCTTGACACTTTAATTTACTATCCCATAGATAAAGAGAATTGGAAAGTTTCAAGTCTCTAGCTTGAAGGGTGTGGAAAAAACTTGCGTTCATACAGACGGACAGACGGACAGACAGACAGACGGACAGACGGACAGACATCATGACGGACATTGCACAAACCCAATATATCTTTACCTTCAGTATCGAGTATAACAACACAGTACACACAATTTTAGTCTCAATATGTTTGTTTCAGTTGACCATGTGTCAAAAGGTAAACAACTTAAATTTTTATTCCCTTAACCCATAAAATGTGTAAAAAGGGTATAATGGGTTTGTGCAAAAGTATGTAACAGGCAGAAGGAAGCATCTCCGACCCCTTAAAGTATATATATATTCATGATCAGCATCATCTGCCCGTCTGTAAGAACGCGTGGATCTCAGAGAGAGCAAGAGTTTTCACATTTTGTATATTAGTTCTCTTATACAATGAGCAGAACCAGTTTGCTTCAAATTATCGATAACTATTCTGGTTTTCGATGTACACATAATATCGATAAAAAATATATCGAGTTTTAAAAATGAAGGTTGAAGAAATGGGTAACATTAGAACTTTTCTGAAAATGTCGTCCAAATCGGTTAAGAAACACCGGAGATATCTTATATAATCGATTGAAGCTAGGTCAGTATACCAAAGTCAATGTTAATTTTAAATTATGTATTGCAACTGGGTTCAGAGTATTTCATAGTCGGGCTCCCCTGACTAGAGTCTTCTTACTTGTTATATTTAAAAATTTGATTAAAGCTACTTTAATACCCAACTTAAAATTCAAATAATAATAAAAAAAATAAATAAATAACAAAAAAACATATTTAAATGGAAACAAGTAATAAACTATCATATTCTTTTATGTTATCTTTCTTATTTTACAGCATAAATATACTTAAAGAAATAAATTACATATATAACTACATATATGTAATATAACGATATTTTTCTAAAAAGGGAGGTGTTGTGTACACATATATATACAAATAAAATAACTTGTAAAACTTTGTAGCAAGCATAAAAAATGCTTAAGTTAGAATAAACATAAATGCTTGTGGCATGTCGTAATACGAGTCCACTGGAGAAGGCCCATCAAGCGTGAAACGATTGGATCTGATACAGTGTTAACACATATTTGCTGGTGTGATTGTACCTATATTTGTGCTATGAGCACGTTTCCTTGAACAAAAGTAATATTTTATTGAATTTGGGCTTACTTTTTTAATTTGGGTCCACCATATGTTAGTTCATTATTTATTAAAGAAGTCCACTATGCGTGTCTGTAAGTGTGAGTGTGTGTGTGTATTTACAAAAGAAGCAATACAGAATTGCACTAGACGAATGGTAAATGTTTCTTGGAAGATGATATGTTATTAACCTGTTTTTATTTATTTCTCAATTGTGTGCTAACGCCAATTTTTGCTAATCAAAATTCGCAATTATTTAATATATTCTATATTTACATATCCAACATCATTAGTCATCTAGTGCATTCTGTTTTGCTTCTTTTGTGACCGTCTTTTACGACCACTGCTCTCTGGCGCAACACCAATACCATCACATTCGTTTACAAGCAGAAACAATTGTTGTACAACTACCACATACTTTTTCAATTTTGGACTGCCTATCTGTGTGAGTTACGGCAGTGACTTACGGCAGCGAATTACGTAGCGAGGTATGCATGTGAGTTACGGCAGAGAAGTTTGATACTGTGTGACTTTTAATAGTCACGCTACCGCGCATATAGATGTTAACAAATCAATAAAATATAAATGCGACTAATATAAAGATCTTCAAGAAATTGCTCTGAATTTCAAGATACTTGGTGTTACTCGAGAATGACACCGGAATGTTTTGATTTACTGTTTTAATTCTTAATTAATCCATTTTTCTGCATGTACATTTTCCTTTTAATGGGTTCAGGCTTAAAAATGGATATAAGCGGAATCAATAGCGTCAATTGCTTTTATAAATTTTTAACAAAGTCGTTATAAGTTAAATAAGCCTGAATTAAAATTGTTAAATCTTAACATACCCATTCTTGACCATATCCATCATTTAGGTCTTCAACATCTTTTGAATCCCAATCATGTCTAATACCAACTAGTCTTGAAGGAGGAAATCCATGTTCAGCCATTATTGCAAAAAATGTGAAAAAGCATCCAACTGTTTGAATTATTCCGATTTGTAGATATGCCATTAAAATAAGTCTACAAATATATATAAAAAAAAAGATTGTTAAAGGCATTTTGTGTTTCTGTTAACTTGTCATACTTTTTGTTTACTAAGCGGTCCTCATGTGGATCACGAGGCTTGCGTGACATAATATCTGACTCTGCTTTTTCATATGCAAGAGATATTGCAGGTAACATATCTGTGCCGATGTCGATACACAGAATCGCTATGACACCTAGAGCCAATGGAATGTCAAACATCATAAAAAACAAAAAAGGGGGTATCTCTGGTAGATTGAGGTGAGAGTATAAGCAATTGACTTTTTTAAATTGTCGAATATAAGTCGACCTTCTTCGATTGCTACTATAATGGATGCAAAATTGTCATCTAATAAAATCATGTCGGAAGCCTGTTTAGATACATCTGATCCAGTTATGCCCATAGCTACTCCAATATCAGCGCGTTTTAATGCCGGTGAGTCATTGACACCATCACCAGTTACTGCCACAATGTCACCACGTCTTTGGCAGGCTTCCACAATTATAAGTTTTTGCTGAGGCGATGTTCGTGCAAACACAATCTCATTATAAAAAAGAATAACTGCATCAAGATCTTCTGCTTTCATTTCACGAAGCTCACCACCATGTACAACAATAGCACCAGCTAGACGTGGGTCTACCTCAGTTACTGGAATGCCACGATTCTGGGCTATGTCCTCCACAGTGGGATTTGTTATTATGCCGACACTTCTAGCTATTGCCTTTGCTGTGATAGGATGATCCCCAGTTACCATTATAACACGTATTCCTGCCTTGCGACATTTAGCGACTGCATCAGGGACCGCTGCGCGGGGTGGATCAATCATAGAAATCAAGCCTAAAAAACGTAGATTTGTTAATGGAAAGTTTGGTGGTTCCGTGTTAAATACATAAGATTGCGGAAAATCATTTTTCGATAATACTAAATCAGCAAATCCCAGTACACGTTCACCCATTCCACCCATATCCAAGTATGCATCCTCAAACTTATCTTTCAAGCTCGAAGTGAGCTCCATGTTTTCCCCGTTGATTATAATCATAGTGCAAAGGTCCCATATACGTTCTGGTGCCCCTTTCATTTCTACTATGTAAAATGCATCGCTGGTATTGTATGCATGAACGGAGACTTGAAACTTATCAGTTGAGTTGAATGGTATTTCAGTTACTTTAAAATGAGTGCGACGCACAGCTGCTATGCCACCATAAACAATGTCTGCAAATTTAAGAAGTGCCGCCTCAGATGCAGTTCCATTTACATCTTTTTTAATGTGTGCACTTCCTCTTGACCACCTTTAAAGTCAGCAGCATTACACAAGGCAGCGCATAGCAAAAGCGCGTTGAATGATTTATCTTCCTTACTAAATTCTGTACCCTTAAAAGATTCTGTGGTGTTAGACTCCGAAATAGATTGGTCATACCATAAATGTGCAACGGTCATACGGTTTTGAGTAAGCGTTCCAGTTTTATCTGAACAGATTGTAGACGTTGATCCCAGTGTTTCGACGGCTTCTAAGTTCTTAACTAGGCAGTTTCTGTTAGCCATTCGCTTAGCGGTAAGTGTTAAGCATACTGTGACAGTAGCCAATAGTCCTTCAGGCACGTTAGCTACAATAATTCCAATTAGAAATATTGCTGCATCAAGAAAAGCATAACCAAGAATCATAGCGATTACAAAAAATGTAAGGCCCAGCAAAACCGCAAACACAGTGATAATTCGAATAAAGTGCTGTATTTCCCGAGATATTGGTGATTGTACCTGGTCCAACCCAGCAGCTAGGTTTGCAATTCGACCCATGACACTCCTGTCCCCAGTTGCTATGACAACTCCACGACAGGTACCCTCTAACACATTTGTTGAGAAAAATGCTAAGTTTTTGGTCTCCAATGGATTGTCGTGTGTAAACTCGGTAGATCTCATCTGAGGCTCAGATTCGCCGGTAAGTGATGAATTATCAACTTTTAGACTGTGGGACTCTAAAATGCGAATATCAGCAGGAACGCGATCACCGAACTTTACTTCTACTATATCACCGACTACAAGATCTTCCGCAGATACGGTGTGAATTTCCCCGTCACGTATTACAGTTGCAAACTGCGGTGTGAGAAACTTAAAGGATTCCATAATAGCAACTGATTTGTGTTCCTATTCTAGCCGAAGATTTAGTTGGCTTAGTATTTTAATGTTTTGACATCACATAGTACTTTACCTGGAAATACGAAAATAAGCCTGTAATTATTACCACTGCTAACAAGGCGATTCCTAAGAACAAATTGTCATCAGCTGGGTCAACCTGTGTACATATTTGTATGATGTATGCTATAAAGCAAAGAGCAGCTCCGGACCAAAGTAGCATAGCAAAGCCACCAAACATGTTTTTAAGAAAGTTAATCCACTCTGGAGTGCTTGGTGGCGGAGTTAACGCATTTGGGCCATCTATTTCTAGCCGTAACTTTGCAGCCGAGTGGTGAGAGTCCCTAAAAAATTCATTTTTATATTTAATAAGTGCTGCATGAAACTTCTATTATGTTAAACTTACTTGTTGCTGGTCAGTACCAAGACGCTCCAGTAATTCATCCACAGAAATTTTATGGTTATCAGTCTCTACATCTTTTTTGAAAGTCTGTATGTCTCTTTTAGTTTTTTTACTGTTTTTTTTTATTTTAAGCGGTCGTTTGCTTTTATCTTTTTTAGACATTTTTGTGGAGTAAAATATTTTATTTTGAAATTTTTATTGGCAGATAGGAATAGTTTTTTTGTTATATACATCAAAGGTAGGGTGACGACAAGCTGACGTTGATAGTAATATAACAGTTTGCAGTCAAGTTTTTATTTATCACAGTGGTATACTAAAGCGCGTACACTATTACTGTTAATTGCTTACCCTTCAAGAATCGGGTCCAAAAACAAATATCATAAGAAAGTAAAAGTATATAATAATGTGTATAGAATGATTTCTAGCAGTACAGTGTAGTTTAATTTAAACAATAAAAAAAAAAAATCGCCTTTAACTATGCTTTGGCGTACAGTTGACGCGGCAGCAAGCTTCTGGGCAGCATGTTTTATTTTTTATTTTTAGTGCCTATCGAGGATATTATCAAAGGTTTCCAGCGAATTTGACACCACAAACATGTTCCACGTGAGGTCCTTGTTACATTGCGCCAACTTTACAACGGAATGGTAGATATCTGGTCACAATAGCTTGCCAATTGCTGACTGATATGCCGTAACATCTCAGCCATGCATTTGAATGCAACTGATGTCCCCAATCGAAGAGGAATTTGTTGAGCTTTGTTGAGTGTTGAAGTTCAATAGTTGATGTTGTATTTGAGTAGAATTTTTATTTTTATGTATTGCAACCCCACTAGATCGAATATCACTTGGGTTACCATCCGTCCTGGAATTCCGGGACATGTCCCGCTTTTGCAGGTAATGTACAGTGGGCCAAAAAAGTATTGGCACAAGAGCAAATATCAAGTTCCGAACGCTACAACTTTTGATCCTGAAGAACGACAGCCAAATTAGAACGATAAATTACCTATTTATATCACAAAACCAATTCAAATATTCATATTATGTCCTTACTTATTTGGAAATCATTTGATGAAATCAAACCGAAAGTGAAGCGAAACATATAATGTGCAAATTGCAAATTACAATAGCATAAGCAAAGGCCAGTATGCTGTCTGTGCCATTACTTTTGTGGCTTACATTTGTGCCTGTTTTCACTGTAACAAGAATAAATGTCCCGGTGTCCCGACCCGTTACGAAATTGTCCTGGTTTTCTATTGCTTCGATAAATAATCGGCATTTTGGCTAAAAGCGATAAAAAGCAACTCAAAGAACAGTTCGCAAGTTTGAGTCTAATTATTATACATAATTAGACATTCATTACTAGTGAACTTTCCCGCCATTTTGTCGGCCGTGAAAAAGTGAACAAAAAGTCGCAGCTCTTTGCCTAAAAACTTCTGAAAATTTGTCCAATTGTTTAAATTGTAAGTTAAATGTTTAATAAACAGAGTGATGTTTCTACCACAAAAATCATTATACAGGTTATAGCTTGCAATGCCACCAAAGCCGAAGGCTGAAAAACGCAAGTGCATGTTTACAGAGGAGCACACAAAACAATTCCCCTGTTTTTCAAAGGGTAAGCGTGGTTAACAAAGATTTTTGTGAAATTTGTCAAGTGAATATTAGTGTAGCATATGAAGGTGTGTATCATTTTGTTTTTCTATATTGTCAATGTCAGTGAATGTCTATGTGTTTGTTATACTTTGTCCGCTCTTTGTGTACAACTTGTTATAGTATGTGTGTCATTTTATTCTTTCTTAAGAAAATCGGCTCTGGTGCGGCATAATGGGTCACGATGGCACAAAGCGAAAATTCGCGATGCAACGTCGTCAATGTCAATGGACAACTTTGTCGTCAAAACTCATTCGGATTATGCGTTGAAAGTGTTTGCTGTAGTAGTACAGTACTTTCACGAATCTCATGGCGTCCATGTTCGTCTTTTAGACATTCATAGCACAAGCAACGAAAGTGTGCGAACAAGTTATATCAAACAAGTGTAAACGTTGCAGTCGGATGCAACCGACTGCGGTATACTCGATACCAGTATTAAAAATTTTGATGCCCATCCATGTGGGATGTCAATTGCTATCTTCATACCAGATTTGGTGACTCTAGCTCGAAGTTTGTATAAAGTGGGGAAAGGGGGGTATGGGGCTGGGGACGGTATGGTTGGGCGTGGCATCCAAATTTTTGCTGCAGATCCTTGTGGGATGTCAATTGCTATCTTCATACCAAATTTGGTGACTCTAGCTCGAAGTTTGTATAAAGTGGCGAAAGGGGGGCTGGGGCGGTATGGGTGGAATTGCATCCAATTTTTGATGCAGATCTTTGTGGAATGTCAATTGCTATCTTCATAACAAATTTGGTGACTCTAGCTCAAAGTTTGTAAAAGTGGGGAAGGGGGGGTATGGGGCTGGGGACGGTATGGTTGGGCGTGGCATTCCAATTTTTGCTGCCGATCCATGTGGGATGTCAATTGCTCTCTTCATACCAAATTTGGTGACTCTAGCTCGAAGTTTGTATAAAGTGGGGAAAGGGGGCTGGGGGCGGTATGGTTGGGCGTGGCATCCAAATTCTCGCTGCAGATCCTTGTGAATTGTCAAATGCTACCTTCATACCAAACTTGGTTACTCTAGCTCAAAGTTTGTATAAGGTGGGGAAAGGGGGGCGGAATGGATGGGATAGGCTCCAAAACTTTGATGCAGATTGTTGGGGGTCGTTACCAGTTATCTTCCTGCCAAATTTGGTGGCTCTAGCTCCACTACTCTGGAAGATACACGCATTCCCGTTTTTTACGAAGCGTTGGGGCATCTGGGGGCGGCTAGGGCGGTATTGTGGGCGTGGCATCCAAACTTTGGTGCAGTTTTTGGGGGGGTCGTCATCAGCTAAATTGGCACCAAATTTGGTGGCTCTAGTTAAAAAACTGTGGGAGATATAGGCTTTTCTGATTTCTAAATGCGGGTGGCTGGGGGCGGGATTGGTAGGCGTGGCTGCAAAATTTTGATGCAGTTCTTTTGGGGTCGTTACCAGCTTTCTTCCCACCAAATTTGGTGGCTCTAGCTCCACTACTCTGGAAGATACACGCATTCCCGTTTTTTACGAAGCGTTGGGGCATCTGGGGGCGGCTAGGGCGGTATTGGTGGGCGTGGCATCCAAACTTTTGGTGCAGTTTTTGGGGGGTCGTCATCAGCTAAATTGGCACCAAATTTGGTGGCTCTAGCTTAAAAACTGTGGGAGATATAGGCTTTTTTGACTTTAAAATGCGGGAGGTCTGGGGGCGTAATGGGGGGCGTGGCTCCAAAATTTTTGATGCAGGTTTTTTGGGGTTGCTAGTAGCTATCTTCTTACCAAATTTGGTAGTTCTAGCTGTAAGGGTGTGTGAAATATGCGGATTTATCGTTTTTGAGTTATCGAATTACCGATTTGCCAGCCCCCCAGTTATCGTAGAACCTCCATCTTGACACTTTAATTTACTATCCCATAGATAAAGAGAATTGGAAAGTTTCAAGTTTCTAGCTTGAAGGGTGTGGAAAAACTTGCAACCATACGGACGGATAGACGGACAGACACCATGACGGACATTGCACAAAACCAATATACTCTTTACCTTCGGTATCGAGTATAAAAAAATCCTCCATATATTTCAGCTTGGCCAAGGCCTACCTTTGGTTCGTGCTTTCATTAATGTCAATTTTCCACGAAGGTATGCAGCAAATGGAGCGAAAAGGTAACTCAATAACGGACATAATTACTGTGATTGAAGAAAATTATTGAGATTTTAAAAAGCCGGTAAGAATGCAACTTTAAGCCTTTAAAGGTTCGATCGATTCCTTGAAGGAAAACGGCAAGGTAGAGACTTGCCGCTCTCTTGAATCCAGGACCCTTCTTGCGTATAGTGTATGTGATCGACCATCAGGAAATGGCCTGAGCCCCAGGTGGTAACCGCAATAAAATTTGTGTTGATAATTGGAAAAATTTCTGGCAATAGAAGAGTAAAGCAAGTGGAAACGTTGCAGTCGGACGTAACCGACTGCGGCATACTCGATACCAGTAATAAACAGGTAAAAAGAGGCCTGATTGCAAACGGGTACGGATGGGGCAGGGGGTGCTGCCTTAAGATTCTCCGATGCAGATGGGGATGCCACCAACTATCTTCCTTCCAAATTTGGTGACTCTAGCTGAAAGTTTGAAAGAGCTGTTGAAAAGGGGGCTGGGGCGGTATGGGTGGGCGTGGCATCCAAATTTTTACTGCAGATCTATGTGGAATGTCAATTGCTATCTTCATACAAAATTTGGTGACTATAGCTCAAAGTTTGTAAAAGGTCGGGAGAGGGGTAGGAAGGAGGACAGACAGACAGACGGACAGACGGACAGACACCATGACGGACAGTGCACAAACCCAATATACTCTTCACCTTCGGTATCGAGTATAATTTAGTGTCGACGGCAGCAGGGCAAGAATTTGATGATTGAGTGTACGGATCGAC